>SJYC01150232.1:0-17613 GCA_006408675.1 Madoqua kirkii
TCAATGAACCCAAAGTGTGGTTATTGGAAAAGATGAATAAAACAATGAAGCTCTCTTCAGACTGGCAAATAAAAAGAGATGAAACAGAATTTACTAATATTAGAAATGAAATAGAGAACACCATGAAGGCTCCCATAGACTGTTGAAGAAAAATAAGAGAATCCTATAATTCTATGGTCATATATTCAGCAAAATAGATGAATGAATGCTTTCCTGGAAAAACAGTTTAATAGAATATGCAAAAATAAATATATAACTCTGATAGTCTTATGTCTATTAAGAAACTAAATTTATTCTTAAATTTTTACAAGAAAGGAAAACTCCAGGTGTGGATGATTTCACTGATGAACATTAACAAATATTTAGGGAAGAAATTATACTGATTTTACACAATTCCTTCCAGAAAATAGAAGAGGGGACACTTTCAAACTCACTTTCTGAGACGAACAGTGCTCTCATGCCAAAATTGGATGAAGATGTTCTATGAAAGCTCCAAAACCAATATCATGAACATAGACACTAAAGTCCTGAATAAATTGAATTCAGAAATATATAGGAACAATTAAACATTATGAAAAATTGCATTTCTTCCAAAAATGCAAAGTTGATTCAATATTTGAAAAACAAACAGTATAATTCACCATATTAACAAAGTAGAAAAACTATGAATATCTCATATACACAGAAACGAGTTTTTTGACAAAATGCAATACCAATTCATGATAAATGCTCTCAGAAAGCTAGGAATAGATGAAAACTTCATTAACCTAATATTAACCAGAACATCTACAAAGCAGTAGCAACAACAACATTCTACGTCTCACTGCATGCTTAATTCTGAAAATCTGAATTATTTTCTACCAAGGTCAGTAGTCATGTAAGGATGTGCGAGGCTGAGCACTGAAGAACTAATGCTTTCAGACTGTGATGCTGGAGAAGACTCTTGAGAGTCCCTTGGACAGCAAGGAGATCAAACCAGTCAATTCTAAAGGAAATCAACCCTGAATATTCATTGGAAGGACTGATGCTAAAGCTGAAGGTCTAACAGGTTGGCCACCTGATGTAAACAGTTGCTGCTGCTGCTGCTGCTGCTGCTGCTGCTGTTGCTGCTGCTGCTGCGTCACTTCAGTCTTATCTGAGTCTGTGCGACCCCATAGACGGCAGCCCACCAGGCTCCGCTATCCCTGGGATTCTCCAGGCAAGAACACTGGAGTGGGTTGCCATTTCCTTCTCCAATGCATGAAAGTGAAAAGTGAAAGTGAAGTCACTCAGTCGTGTCTGACTTTTCACAATCCCATGGACTGCAGCCCACTAGGCTCCTCCATCCATGGGATTTTCCAGGCAAGAGTACTGGAGTGGGGTGCCAGTGCCTTCTCTGGATGCAAAGAGCTTACTCATTGAAAAAGACCCTGATGCTGCAGATTGAGAGCAAGAGAAGGGGGAAGTAGAGGGTGAGATGGTTGAATGGCATCACCAACTCAATGGACATGAGTTTGGGCAAACTCCAGAAGATAGTGAAGGGCAATGAAGCTTGGTTTGCTTCAGTTCATGAGGTTGCAAAGAGTTGGACCTAACTTAGCAGTTGAAGTGAAGTGAAATCACTCAGTAGTGTCCAACTCTGTGCAACCCCATGGACAGTAGCCTACCAGGCTCCACCATCCATGGGATTTTCCAGGCAAGAATACTGGAGTGGGCTGCCATTTCCTTTTCCAGGGGGTCTTCCCAACCCAGGGATCACACCCGGGTCTCCTGCATTGCAGACAGACACTTTACCGTCTGAGCTACCAAGGAAGCCCTAGTAGAAGAGCAATTGAACAACAATTCAAGGTCAGTAAAAAAGGCAAAAAAGTCCACTCTCACCATTCCTAGTCAGCATTGTTTTGGAAGTCCTAGTCAGTACTAACCATGGATGGAGGAGCCTGGTGGGCTACAGTCTACGGGATCACAAAGAGTCGGACACAACTGAAGTGACTTAGCAGCAGCAGCAGCAGTCAGTACTAAAGACAAAATACAAAAACAAAAGCCCTACTGAATAGAAAAAAAAAAAATATATATATATATATATTTCTATTCTCAGTATGACTGTCTATGTAAACTCCCCTCAAATTTAACTAAAAATTGCCAGAATTAAGTGTGTATCCAAGGTCGTGCATTAAAAGGTCAATACAAAAAAATCAAATCTCTATATACCATCAAAAAACAATGAGGATCTGAAATTAAACAAAAATAACTACAAATATAATAGCATAGACAGAGAAATTCTTAAGTATAAATATTCAAATAAATGCAATAACTCTATGCTAGAATCTGGGAGACAATAATGAAGTAATCAGAGAAATACTTTACAGAGGAGCCTGATCATGGATTTGAAGCTTCAGTTTTATTAAACTGTCAATTATATGTCATTTGCTTTCTGGATTCAGTGCAATTCCAATCAAAATCTTTGAAATATATTTTTATCACTGTTGACAACATTATTCAAAATTTGTGTGGAAAGGCAAAGTACTCAGAATAGGCAAACAATTCTGAAAAAGAAAAACAAAATTGGAAGACTTGTCCTAGATAAATCAAAGGCTTACTATAAAGCTACAGAAATCAACAGAGTGTGGTAGTGGAAGGTGCCAAGCACACAGATTATGAGACACAACAGAGAGCCCAAAGACATCTACAAGATATGCTGATTGTTGACAGCAGTGCAAAGGTAGTTCAGTGGATAAAGCATACTGTATTCATCAAATGTTGCGAAAATAGCTGGACATTTGATATCTAAAAACAAAAATTAAAAGTGACTTAAATCTCATACTTTGTATAAAATTAGCTCAGAATATATCATAAATATAAATGTATAAAATTACATAATTTCTAGAGTAAAACATAGGAGAAAATTTGTATGACTTTGAGTTTGACAAAGAGGTTTGAGGTAAGACATAAAAGACTTTCTTTTAGAAGAGTTTAAGGTTCACAGCAAAACTGAGGGGAAGTTACAGGGATTCCCCAGGTACCCCACATACACAGCCTCCCCCATTATCACTGTCCTCAACCAGACACATGAGATGTTAAGTGTTAAAAACTGGAAAGATTTCTCTGTGGCCTTACCCAAAGGAGTTGAAAGCTTACATCCACACAAAACCTGAACATCGATGTTTAGAGCAGCTTTATTCAGAACTGTCAAGATTTGGAAGCAATCAATGTGTGTTTCAGTGGCTGAATGGATAAATCATCTGTGCTACACCCAGACAATGGAACATCATTCAGTACTGAAAAGAAATAAGCTATCATGCTAGGACGAGACATGGAGGAAACTTAGACATGATGCTAAGTGAAAGATGCCAGTCTGGGAAAGGCTACACAATACATGATTCCAACTATATGACATTCTGGGAAAAGCAAAACTATGGAGACAATAATGAGCAGCATGTGCTAGACTTTGGAGAGGCCAAAAGTTGGAGCACAGAGAATTTTCAGGATGGTGAAAATACTCTACAATACTATATATATGTATGCAAACCCATAAAATATACAACAGCAAGAGTGAACTGTAAGGCAAACTGTAGACTCTAAGTCATTATGATGTGTCTGGTTGAGGACAGTGATATTTGGGGAGGCTGTGTATATGTGGGATACCTGAGAAATCCCTGTAACTTCCCCTCAGTTTTGCTGTGAACCTTAAACTCTCCTAAGAGAAAGTCAATTTAAAAATTGACTAAGACTTTATAATTTTTTAATATCTTTATGAAATATTCTCTTAAGTGACTGGAAAAAAATAAACAATACCATGAAAGAAAATATTCACCAGTAATATATCTGATTGTGTTTTCCCAAAATACATTAAAAACTTTTAATACTCAACCATGAGAAAGCAATCCAATTTTTGAAAAAGGGCTAAATAAGTAGATACTTCATACAGGCATACAGTTGGCAAAGAAATGTATGAAAAATCAGTATAAACAGTTAACAAACTTCAAATTAAAATCAGATACCACCACAAACAAAATGACATACCACTATAAGTCTGTCAGGATGGCTAAAATTTGAAAAACAGAAAACTGACAGTATCAAGGGCTGCAGAGGGTATGGAACTCCTGGGATATGCATACGCTGCTGGAGGAAATGCAGTATTGTAGAAAACAGTTGAATACTTTCTTTATAAAGTGAAACTATGATACAGTACTCATCCTCCTAGGCATTTAAACCAAGTAAATTGATCCAGAAAATTACAAAAACTGTATAATGCCATTCATATGACAATTTAGAAAAGCAAAAATCTAAAAAAGAAAAAGAGATCTAATTTGCCAGGCACTGAGGGTAGATTGAACCCAAGGATGTCACCAGGAAGCACTTGGAATTGATAAAACTGATCTATATGATAATGTGGCAGTAGGTATATGATTATATGGTTTTGTTAAAACCCATAAAACATACATCACAAAGAGTGAATATTTCTGCATGTAAGTTAAGAATCAACCCAAATGTTTGGGGAGCCCAAGATGAAATGCAGCCTGTGACAAGTGAACCCAACTGTATTCCAAATGCCTGATATATCTACATAGAAAAGGGTGGGGAGAAAGGAACTGCACACACACACACACACACACACACACACGCACGCACACGCGCGCGCGTGCACGCACACAGGAGAAAATGAGGAAATATACAGGGACAGACCTCATAAGAGAACTATAGACCCAGTTCCCTACGGCTTTTTGCTCAGTGGGTACTACCTCTATGATTTTGTCATCTTAGTTAACTTTAGTTTGGGAAAATTATAACAAAAAACCTAAGTTAGTCCATGTAGACTTTCATGTCTCTGTAGTTTTTATAATCATGAAGTTACTTTGTTGTCTTTATCTGTTGAGAACTGTAATTTTGTTCTCAGGTTCCCTAATTTAAAACAATGTCACCACCAACAGAAAAAGTGCAGTTGTGAGCAGTGTTGTCCCCCTCCAAATTATTGAAAAAACAGCTGTTTTTTCTCTGTGCTTTAAAAAGATCTCTCCAATCAATATACAGTTCTTTGTTTATTAGAATCTTCAGAATTATAGACCTCTTACACTGCAATGCTAATATCTAATATTTTGAGAGAAAAAAAGATATATTATTTTCAAAACAGCTTACACTTTAGTGTTTCCTGGAACTTTAGGCATCTGCTGTGTTGCTAAAATATGCAGGTATTTGATCAATGGACTGTTGGCTAAGAAAGCTTGCCCTTCCATGTCCAACCTGGTATGCCACCTACTTGGGTTTCATTTGGTCTGAACATTTTGTCTGACATCTCAAATAAGTTTATACTCTTTAGCAATAACATGTTACTAGTATTATTACTGTTATTATCATCATCACCATCATTATTATTATTGATTTTTCAGCTTGTTTGTGATTAATCTGAGCTCCCTACTTCCCCCATAGAGCCTTCTTCTTCTTGATTATTCACCAGAACTTTCTGATTTGTAGTTTTACCAAATGCTAGGCTCAATTTTGTTATAAATTCTATTCCTCTTCTGAAGGAATGTGTGGTCTGTTTTAGGTATGAAGGTGTTGGTTGGACAAAGTTGGTGGGAAGGGCAGTGGCCCAGGAGACATCTAATAGTGATCTGGTTACACTTTCACTGCATTGAAGCTTCATTTTCTTTAGGAACTAGTGTGCTATTTCTTTGCTAGTGATCTTGGGAAAGCCGTTAAATATCTTGCTGGGTTACCTGATAACAAGATAATTGGAGGAAACATGTTTAGAAAATTTTAAATTAATGCAAGTGACCCCAAAATGGTTTATCTAAATTAGCATTTCTAAATAAATAAGTACACTTGAAGACAATAGAGACATGCATTAAAATGAAACAAGCTGTGGGGGACTGGAGAAAGGCTTCTAGGTCCTAAGGACAATCCTCAGCTGTCAGCCAGCAAGGAAATAGAGATCTCAGTCCTACAACCACAGGGAACTGTACTTGCCAACAACCTACATGTCCCTGGAAATGGATTCTCCCAATGAGCTTCCAGAAGGGCATGTGACTCTACCTGCCCACGTTTTGAGTTTAGATTTGTGATACTCAAAGCAGACAAACACACCAGCCCCCAGGACTTCTGACCAATGGAAGTGTGAGATCAGAAATTTGTGTTATCCAAAATCGCCAAGTTCATGGTAATTAGTGACAGCAGAAATGGAAATTGAATATTACTTAATAATTAGTTCTGCAATTTGGGGCATAGCTCTGTTTAACCAAGATCTAGAAAGCAGAATGTGAACTAAAAATCCCTTCTTGACTCACAGAGAGAGGAATCTAATATTACTGATTCTGTCATTCTTAAAGCTGTACTTTCTAATTTTTCAATATAAACCTCAATCACTATATCTTTAAATTAGTAAAGTATTGCATAAAAATCAGTCTTTATACAAATTCCTATTAAGCAATGAATGCTGATATAAAGTCTGAAACAAACACAGTTTGTGCAGATTCTTGTTTTATTCAATGAATGAAAGTGAAGGAAAGTGAAACTAAAGCTGCTTGGTTGTATCCAACTCTTTATGACACCACAGACTATAGCCTGCCAGGCTCCTCTGTCCTTGGGATTTTCCAGGCAAGAATACTAGACTGGGTTGCCATTTCCTTCTCCAGGAGATATTCCAGACCCGGGAACTGATCTTGACTCTCCCACATTACAGGCAGACTCTTTCCAATCTGAGCCATCAGGGAATCCCCTTATTCACTGAACGCACCTCACAATTCACTATCCATGGAAAATGCTCTAGATATTCTTTTTCTCTGCTTTCCACATTAATCATAGCTTACCTTAAAATGACAAGAAATCGACATGTGTCTTTGACTATGA
Organism: Madoqua kirkii; assembly: GCA_006408675.1. Classification (NCBI taxonomy): domain Eukaryota; kingdom Metazoa; phylum Chordata; class Mammalia; order Artiodactyla; family Bovidae; genus Madoqua; species Madoqua kirkii. The sequence goes on from SJYC01150232.1 coordinate 6,826, forward strand.
GGCAAGTCTTTATCACAGAAATCATGGGAGGAGCCACTGCACAGCGTTGACCGGAATCTTCAGCCAGGCACACTCTTAACAGTATTGTTATTGAAAGTTTCCAAAAACTCCATTGAATGCACTACTTCACAAATTACCTAAGAGCTCTGAATCTGTGAAATACTGACCTCTTCCTCTTTTACCAATTATCACAGCAGTTGACCTCAAAGGACCCACTCTCCATGGCCACTGCATGGCCTAAGGCAATCATTTGAATTGTAGGTAAAGCAGAGATAGAATCCTGGTTCCAGTCTGTGAATTCTGGCAAACCTTTTGATGCATTAATCTTTAACAGAATCTTGAACAGAAATGAGGCCCCCTTGGAGGACAGGAAAAAAAAAAAGACATAATGAAAAACACCCAGCTCTATTCTCTTGCTTATATAAGTAAACAGATGAAAAGTTATTCTTAAAATATATTCAGAAGTTTTGTATCTTAAAACTTTCTTCTCTCTCCTAAGGGGTGAAAACAAAGAAGGGTCTGGAGGTTGAGGCCTCAGCCCATAGATAAGGGCCTGAGGGTCTGATGTGAGCATTTCTGTCCTCATACAGCCAGCACAGTAGTCCTGAATTTAGTTCCTTGCCTTCATCCACAAGAGATTTAGGTTTAATCTCTCAAATCCATTTTCCACTCCAAAGCTGGCCAGAGCCATGAGTTCTATCAACTCAGCCTCTCAGATTCTGGGGTGAGAAAGTTTGAGCCGTGCATGACTTTTCACTGACCCCACTACTCAGGGGGACCATCCTCCGGCTGTCTGGGAATCGTTCTACACGGTTTAAAGAAAACTGACAACCCTCTGCACAGGCCCTATTGCTCACAGGACATTGTTACTTAAGCATGAAAATCTTCCTTAACCATACCCAACTTTTAAAAGTGCATGCTGTGCCTTGGGATCCTACTAGAACTGTAATTTGAAAATAGGCTATATTTCGATAAGATGAACGTATATTTTATAATGTGTTTCATAGTGTTGACATTCCGCATTTTAATATCATTGTACTTATGAATGTAAAACATGTTAAACCTTCAGTTATTTTCCGCATGGGGATTATTCCTCGGAATCTGCCCATAAAGGACCGCTTTCATAGGTTCAGTTAGTCCATCTCACTTATCAAGACTTTACCCCAGTGTTTAGTCTCCTGCTAATGCCCTGACAGTGTTGATGGACCATAGTGATGCTGACAGGCCACAGAACAGTTTAAATGCGAATGTTTATTTCCACCCAAAGCACCCATTTGGATAGGTACATTGAAAGAATGCTTTTCCCAAGGGATATATGATCTCTGTTTAATCAAAATATTTCATATGAAAGCATCACAGTGCCAGACTGAGAGCTTTGATCTTGAGAGCAGAATATCGAATCTGTGAAACAGAATATAATGCTTTTAATAAAGAGAAACAAAAGACATAGCTTTGAACACATGAGCTGAGTAACATTGATGCATGTTTTCTGCCAAGAATGATCATGGCTAAATGAAAGTTACATATCATTGTTTATGGAAAACACACTCAGAAGGCTACTTTTTTTTTTTCTTTTTCTTCTGACTCTCATGTTAAGTACCTAGTGATAGGGCTTTGCACCTGACAAGGATGAGCACTCCTTGGTGAAGTTTGCCATCTTGTGGCAAACATTAATATAATTTACTGTGCAGGATTAGTAAGGAAGCTCAAGATTTAAAGTTTATTAGAAAATTTAATGATGCATTAAAAGTGTGTGTAATAAAATTCTGTTTATCCACAGTGCTGGAAAAACGGAATGTTTTTGTTAACATTTTAAGTAGCTTTGAATTACCACAGATACAAATATTTATATCTATATGGTACTTTTAGTGGCACTATGAGTTAAGCGTGCAAGCTCTGGAGACAGAGTGTCTGCATTCAAACCACAGCTCAACCATTTCCTAGCTCTATGGCCATGAGTAAATTAGCTTCTCTCAGATGCCTCCGTTTTTTAATATGCCAAATAGAAATAATTATAGCGACTACTTAAGGTCGAGAGGATCATTATATACATAGCATGTAACAAACTTAAAAGACTGCCTGGGAAAGTGAATCTCTCTCTTTATATAGTAGTTATTATTGTTTCTTGTACTTTAAATTTTCTGGGATGGGCCTGATTAGAATTAATCTACCTTACTGTTGATTCATACGTGGTATTTCTCATTTAGAGACTCAAATAAAAAAATAAAGAGAACAATCATATTTAACAGCTCTGTGGTACTGATGATGTACCAGGAACTCATCTAAGTACCTACCACGTATAAATTTACTTCATCCTCACAACACGCTAGGGATCATTATCACCCCAATTTCACACATAAAGAAATGAAAGCACAGGGAAGTTAAGTACAAAGTTTAAGGGCACAAAGCTGTAAGAAGTAGAGCCAAGATTTAAGCATTAATAATCTGGAACTGTCAGTTGTGTTCTTAAACACTGCATGTATTTCCTCTTGGCATAACTGAGACTTGGGGAAACTAGTAAATATTAGGTAGCTACTTCAGTGACAAAAATAGATAATAGGACAGTATCATACACATCTTCTTAAAAGTAAACTCCACTGGAAGTACCAGATCCTTTAAATCTTATCTGCTCTACTTCTACATGGGACCTCAACTCTTTTTGGTCTTTTTGTTTGTTTGTTTTTCAGTTGTTTTATTACGCTCCATTCTCAAAATAAATTTATTGGAAACTAGAATTCCTCCTACGAAAATTTCCCACTTGAACTGTGTATCTCTTTCCTTTTTCTTCTTCTCTCTGAACCTTAGAAAGTGAAAATAAAATAATAGTTCCATTGTTTTCACATCTATTTTGAAAATATTTTATTGGTGGAAACTTTTCACAGGGGACATTCAAGTAATGTTTCCTGAATAATGGATGAATGCTGTATTCATGTATTGAGATGATAAGGTTAGGAAAATCAACACTGTGAAAAACTGCTTTCCAAAGAAGACATACAGATGGCTAACAAACACTTGAAAAGATGCTCAACATCACTCATTATCAGAGAAATGCAAATCAAGACCATAATGAGGTACCACTTCACACCAGTCAGAATGGCTGCGATCCAAAAATCTACAAGGAATAAATGCTGGAGAGGATGTGGAGAAAAGGGAACCCTCTTGCACTGTTGGTGGGAATACAAACTAGTACAGCCATTATGGAAAACAGTGTGGAGATTCCTTAAAAAATTGCAAATAGAACTGCCTTATGACCCAGCAATCCCACTGCTGGGCATACACACCGAGGAAACCAGAATTGAAAGAGACACGTGTACCCCAATGTTCATTGCAGCATTGTTTATAATAGCCAGGACATGGAAACAACCTAGATGTCCATCAGCAGATGAATGGATAAGAAAGCTGTGGTACATATACATGATGGAGTATTACTTAGCCCTTAAAAAGAATAAATTTGACTCAGTTCTAATGAGATGGATGAAACTGGAGCCGATTATCCAAACTGAAGTAAGCCAGAAAGAAAAACACCAATACAGTATACTGACACATATATATGGAATTTAGAAAGATAGTAATGATGACCCTGTATGTGAGATAACAAAAGAGACACAGATGTATAGAATGGACGTTTGGCTTCTGAGGGACAGGGAGAGGGTGGGATGATTTGGGAGAATGGCACTGAAACATGTATACGATCATATAAGAAATAAAGCGCCAGTCTATGTTCAATACAGGATACAGGATGCTTGGGGATGGTATACGGGATGATCCGAGGAGATGGTGTGGGATGGGAGGTGGGAGGGGGCTTTGGCATTGGGAGATCGTGTACACCTGTGGATGGTTCATGTCAATATGGCAAAACCAATACAGTATTGTAAAATAGAATAAAGTACTAAATAAAAATAAATAAATAAATAAATTTTCTACTTAAAAAAAAAATAAGACATGAAGGTTCTAAGAGCGTATGTGTCACCCACGCATCTCCATCTCACAGTGGTCTTGAATGGCAAGCAGTGCAACTATTAATATCTGTATATCTTTGACCAGGAAAGAGAGTGAAGGCTGTTCACTTTGGAGAGGGTGGTCACATGGGTACCCTGAGAAGAGCCAGGGGTGGAAATTCAAAATAGAGCTCTTTTTTGTTGTTGCTTTTGTAGAAATGCTTCTTTTTTATTCTGTTTTATCTTATATTTTCTTATCCTGTGAGAAAAATCTGCAGAAGCCATTCTTTTCTTTCAACAAGAAAAAGCAAGTTCTTCTGAGAGGAATTAAAAAAGAAAAAGTGGTCCCCAAAATGACCCTTCCAAATCTACCTTGAGAGGAAATTGGAAAGTGGGTGGTCATGGGAGAGTAGATTTGGCATTTCTGAACACCAGTCACATTTATCATTTTGCTTATATGTTTTGATCTATAGTGATACTTGAAGTATGTATAGTAGAAAATGCTCCTATGACTGATGTGTCAATTTCCAGAAACGAGTGAACTTCAGCGGTACCAGAAGTTGCAAACAGTGGAATGATTGTGTGGAAACAAAGGGCAGTTTATACATTTGGTCAAAAGAGAGTAAATAACTGGAGAGCATTGCTCAGATATCCAGTATGCCAGGATGTCATAAAATGTGGGCCTACAGTTAGGCATTTCTTGAGATTAGTATGACTACCCTCATGCCATTCCTGAATGAAAAATGGAATCAGATCAAGCCATGTTTTTTAATGGGTATGCATCTGAACACTTTCTCCTTGATAGGAACTCTTTTGTAGCCTTATTTTTTTTTTTCCTCCCTCCTACCTTTGACTTTAATGTGTCTACTTCATGCTTACCATCTTTCCTGTTGACTGGCTGGGACCTCATAATGGTCCAATTCACTAAATGGTTGCAAAATAATAGCTAATTTGTCAGAGGGATTTGCTTTACTGATGCAACTTCTTAAAAACTTTAAGCATTTGAACAGTCTGTTAAAATGATTACTTAATATTTTCAACAACAAAAAAGGCAATGAATAAATTTTGTTTGCCTTTTCCTGGTAAGGACAGAAATGGAAGGTTTACAGACATTGCTCTTTAGTTTTCTACAGACATCAAAATAAATGAAACAAATCAATGATTTATAATTGCTCATTACTATTATTCATAAAACCTTCTAGAAAAGCTATTGTATTCTGTACCTCACGCTCCTTCAACTTTAAAGAGAAAATGTTATCAAGAAAGGCATGTTAGTAAATTGTTAGACTTCTATATAAATATGCTTCCTTAACACTACATTTCCACTACAATTATCTAGTAAAATTAGATAACTTTATTCGAATTTCACTGACATTTTCTGACCATAGAAAAGAGTGGGATTACTTGAAGGTTCCTACTGTTGGATTGCTGAGTTGCCAGTTTCTATTTGCTATTTGATCACTTGCCAGATAAACCAGCTACTAAAGATTTCAGTTAACATTCAGTACCTACTTACTGTCAAAAAATTAAACCATTGAAATAAAATAAGCAAAGTCCTTCTGATGTACTTTTCTTTTGCAAATGGATTAAATAAGATATCCTGCAAGTGGCTAGAAATAAGAGCTCACATGTGTCCAGATATTTTATCTCCCCAAAACGATACTAGTGTTTTCCAGTCTTTGTTTTTCGTGTTTATATACTGGAATCTAGCTGAGCTTTCTATTACTCACAGATCACAAAAGCCAAAGGACACATACTTGAATCTAGTTTGCTTCCAGTGCAAAATATCTGTGCCCTGGTGGAACCCATATAGAATTACACAGTATTCATCAGTCCACAAAAATGCCATGGGCCAAATCAGCATAGAATTAGCATGCCAAGAGGAACTGAAGACAAGATGTCACAATGTTTAGTGTGCAACTAAACATTTAAAATATGTTTTCTGTGTAAGAAGTATCCTTTAATTGAAACGTTGTACTGTCTTTGATGATACAAAAGAGAGTATTAAAAATTACATTCTGATTTTATTTTTTAATTGATTTATCATTGATTTACAATATCATGTTAGTTTTAGGTGCACAGCATAGTGATCCTGTTCTTCTTTGCAGGTTATATTCCATTATGGGTTATTACAAGGTATTGAGTAAATATTAATACACTCTGTTACACCATTTCCTGGTGGCTCAGTGATAAAAAATCCACCTGTTAATGCAGGAGACAGAGGTTCAATCCTTGGGTCAGTCAGGAAGATCCCCTGGAGAAGGAAAAGGCAACCACTCCAGTATTGCCTGGAAAATCCCATGGACAGAGGAGCCTGGTGGGCTATAGTTCATGGGGCTGCAAAAGAGTCAGACACAACTTAGTGACTAAACAACACTCTTAAAATATTAATTTAACTTGGCAATTTCAGGTAACTAATTTGGGGAATATTTTCTTCCTTTCTTCGTTTTTCTTTCTTTCTGTTAGAATGTGAATTTAAAATACCCCAGGAATATACATATTTTTAATTGTTCACTGATTAAAGGTCACTAGTATGAGGACACATATTTTGCAATAACTAATGCAGCCATACTACATCTCAGATTGTCTACTCATACACAAGAGCTGTTAAAACTCTTTACTCCATTGGAAATAGATAAGACTAAAATTTAAGAATTATAAAATGACAATAGAATAAAAGATAGAAAGTAGTAAGCTTGAATTATTCATCAACCATGCAATCCCTGGATGTTCAAAACTTACCCTTGCATGTGAAGTAAGTCATCAAATCCTTGCTATATAAATGTCCTTAAATAATATTTATAAAAGATATACATAAAGCGTTAGGGACTATATAATAGATTTCTTTGACTAGACTCTAAATCAGTGGTTCTCAGAACACAGTACCTGGGATAAAAGCATTAGCATCAATTGAAAGTGGGAAAGTGAAATTTGCTCAGTTGTGTCTGACTTTTTGCAACCCCATGGACTATACAGCCCATGAAATTCTCCAGGCCAGAATACTGGAATGGGTAGCCTTTCCCTTTTCCATGGGATCTTTCCAACCCAGGGATCAAACACAGATTTCCCACATTGCAGGTGGATTCTTTACCAGCTGAACCACAAGGGAAGCCCAACTTCATCAACTGAAAGCATTTTTTTAATGTAAATTCTTGAGCCTCATCCCAGACCTACTGAATGAGAAGCTCTAGGCAGGACTCAGGTCTGTTTTATCAAGTCCTCTAGGTGATTCTGATGTACACTAAAGTGTGAGAACTACTAGCCTACATGTGTGAGAGTGTGTGTGTGTGTGCACACTCACCTGCTCAATCATGTCCAGCTCTTTGTGACCTCATGGACTGTAGCCTGCCAGGCTTCTCTGTCCATGGAATTCTCCAGGCAAGAAAACTGGGATGGGTTGCCATTTCCTTCTTCAAGGGATCTTCCCAACCCAGGGATGTCTCCTGTGTCTCCTGCCTTGGCAGGTAGATTCTTTACCATTGAACTACCTGGGAAGCCCCCTCATCCACCAATGATTATTTCATTAGTTTTTCCTGTCTACCTAGAATTCTGGTAAAAAAAAAAAAAAAAAAAGTTAGTACCTTAAACACCTTTTTCCTTCATAGGTATGGAAAAGGCACAAAAAGTTATCATTGGTATAAATCCATATCTTCTCTTTTACAGAAATTTAGTTTTAGCAGTTTTCTAAGTCAAGTTATAGAAATCATTGAAATATAATGACATAGTTGAAATAGCCAAAAAGTTAATCAAATGATCTCCTCTTAAAAATATGCTGAGAATACTTTGAAAAGATCTAACCAGCAATAGAGAAAACAGAGTGTTGGGGAGGAGGATGATGGGAGATTGAGAGGAGAAAAGAGAATTCATATTTACCCTATAGGGCTTTACTTTCAGAAAAGAGCTGTGTGCTGACTGAAGAAGGACCATAGCTGAATTATGAGAGGATAGCAAACTGTCAAGCTTGGGTAAACCAGATATCTTAGCAGGAAATCTGTTTTGCTGCAAAGAGAAGAATCACTATGATAATGAAAAATAAAAGGTATGTTATGACTTCAGATAGTATATATTAAAGTGTTTGTCGTTCAGTCATGTCCGACTCATTGCAACCCCAGATTCTGGGGCTAGCCAGGCTCTCCTGTCCATGGGGCTCTCCAGGCAAGAACACTGGAGTGGGTTGCCATTTCATTCTCCAGGATGCAATATATTAAGGCATCAGCAAACACAAAAACATGTTATGATTTAAACCCTGTCTCATTCCAAGATGGAGCTGAAATAATCAGAGTGCAGAAAAGTATATAATTATTACATTTCTAGTGTCTCTATTTCTTTCAGAAACTCTGCTGTAATAGTTTTATTTCACTATGAGGCTCCAAGTTTTATGTGTTCACAAAATAAACTTTTCAAGAATATATGTATTTTCACTATGACCTGTCTCAGGTATGAATTTTCAATACCCATGGTTCTTTAAGGGAAAGGTTGCTTCCTGCTAGAATACATTTGGCAAAGGCCCTATTCTATGTGCAACTGAGAATCCTGAAACTGCCCTTTTCCAGTGGTAGATTCTATCAGGTTTTCCTTCCTATACTATTTTATCTTCACATAGTATAATTTTTTTCAGGTTATTTTTCAGATAACTGAGTTGGAAATATAATATTTCCCAAATATTTCTTAAAATGTAACTATAAAATTAATTTTCATATCAATGTTTTTTCTCTGTAAACCTACAATAGGTAAAGTAAGAAATTATTTGAAATCATAGTATTCCATTTTTCTATATAGATTTCCCTCGATTTATGATGGGGTTACATTCTAATAACCCCATTGTAAGTTTAAAATACTGTAAGGTGAAGGTACATTTAATACATCTACCCTACTGAATACCATAGTTTAGCCTAGACTACCTTAGATGTGTTCAAAAACACTTACATTAGCCCACAGCTGGGACAAATCACCTAACATAAAGCCTGTCTTATAATAAAGTGTTGACTATCTCTTGTAACTTATTAAATACTGTCTGCAGAACACTCACCTGGGTGCGGAATGGTTGTCAGCGTACTGCTCACTTGGCTTCATGTTCGTAAGGCTAAGCTCTATGCCCCACTGCCGCTGCCCCTCGTCACTGCCAAGCATGAGGACAGAATATCACACTGCATATCACTAGCCCAGGAAAAGATCAAAATTCAAAAAAGCACAGTTTCTATTGAATGCACATTGTTTCTCAGTATTATAAATTTGAAAAATCATAAATTGAATCATTATGAAGTCAAGGACAGCCTGTATATGTAGGTATCAATTTCTCTCAAGATCTTCATGGTTTACATCTGTCTCTTATACACATCTTACAGCAGAACACTCACCTGGGTGCGGAATGGTTGTCAGCGTACTGCTCACTTGGCTTCATGTTCGTAAGGCTAAGCTCTATGCCCCACTGCCGCTGCCCCTCGTCACTGCCAAGCATGAGGACAGAATATCACACTGCATATCACTAGCCCAGGAAAAGATCAAAATTCAAAAAAGCACAGTTTCTATTGAATGCACATTGTTTCTCAGTATTATAAATTTGAAAAATCATAAATTGAATCATTATGAAGTCAAGGACAGCCTGTATATGTAGGTATCAATTTCTCTCAAGATCTTCATGGTTTACATACAGTAAATAAAATAAATACTGGTCAGAATTTAACCAAAGGGAAAAAACTGATTTTTTCTTAATATTAGGACATACCATGGAATATTAATAAATGCTATTAATTGCCATAAACTCCTAAAATTTTGCAGTCAAATGTTGCTTTTAATCAAGCTGTTTTTAACTGAGAAGTAACATCAGAAGTATATGGTCTTCACCGATGCGCTGTTGCTTTAGAGGATGATCCTGAGGGAAATCACATGAATTCCTGTGTCTCAAGCATGGTTTGGGGAAACCGACTATGTTACCTCCACTTCAGGAACAGATTATAAATTAGCTGAAAGAGAAAGAGCCTAAGGACTCTGCAGGGGTACTGAAGTTGATAGTAAGGCAAACTGACAGCATAGAATTCAGGGCGAACATCCTGCCAGGAAGACTGCAATATCCTGCAATATCCCTCCATTTAGATCATTAAGCCAGTTGGGAGAACCAGAGAAATAGCTGAGGTAAATTATACTGTATGATATGCCAGGATAAAACAGGCAGATAGACAGTGAGAGAGGGATAGCATCATTCTGGCAGTGAGGAGAGGACTAGAAATTTTTACCTTAATTCATTCAATGATTCTCTATTCAGATCCTATTCTATGCTGTGTGCCTGTCACAGTCGCGTCGGTCACGTCCAGCTCTTGGCAAGGCTATGGACTGTAACTCGGCAGGCTCCTCTGTTGATGGGATTCTCCAGGCAAGAATGCTGGGGTAGGTTTCCACGTCCTACTGCAGATGATCTTCCCCAACCAGGGATCTAACCTGAGTCTCCTACATTACAGGCAGATTCTTTACCGTTGAGCCCCTAGGAAGACTACACCATGTAGTGACACAATATAAAAATGGTGGACCTCCTGATACTTATACTCTAGCAAGCTTACATTATTTATCTGTCTTTAGAATCACTGAATATGACTATATTTATACTGACAAGATTAAATTTTGAGTTGGAAGATAAGTATTTAATTACAATTATAATGTTGTTAAGCATGGTTTGTACATAGTATTTGGCACAATATTCTTCATCTAGTAATTACTCAAAAAATGTTGATTCTATTTTATAGTATCCTTTCTTAAAACCAAATCTGGTGTTTGTTTACAAATGTTATTTGTTTTATATTTATTGATTTTTGCTTTTTATTTCATTCTCTCTTTTGGCATTTCTAATTTTAACCTT
>SJYC01150234.1:0-19993 GCA_006408675.1 Madoqua kirkii
ATGTAAAAAAATTACAATAAACCTTTTTCAAATACCTGAAATACATAGCATGAAGAAAACTATAGCTTAGTTTAAAAGAAAACATAGATGCAAATTTCTAAATATATTATTAAGAAAGCAAAGTAAATAATGCATTAAAAATTCTTTAGCAGCAAATAGTTTTATTGCAAAAATCTAGTTATTAAATACAGTATTAAAATTCATCATTTTTATAGCCTTTCTCATATATATATATATATATTGCACATTTATATAGAAATAAATTGCACATTTATTTCTAAAACCAGTCAACCAAAATACAAAAAATATTTAGCAAGCTTTAATAAATTCTACAAACAGTAAACTTGGAAAAAGGTACAGTTACTGAATAGCAAACAAAATCACACTGTAAAGGGAAATATTGGAAGCATCTCACTGAAATCAAAATGACAAAAGAAGCATTATTTAAAACTGTTTTAGACATTCTGGATAATACAGAAAATGTGCAGTTGGGTATGCTTTTGGGAAAACTTCTTTGCAGAAATGTGATTATATTAATAAAAAAACTAAGGTGAAGTGAACATTCCAATAACAGAGAAGAGAAATTTTAAAGTACTCAGAGATGAGGCAAATATACTCAACAATATGTCTTTCTTGTATTCCCAAAATAGCCTTTATAGAAGGATTGAAATTTAACAAACTACCTATACCTTCCATCGTACAGGAAACATGTGATTTCCACATTTTCTGTAACCGATCTCATTTTTCCCACTTATCCATGCACTATTGGGTAGCATATGATGACAAGGAGTAGAAATGGTTGACTTTTACTTGCTTAAGAAGAGAATATCTCTGCTCTATTATATTTTGACATAGTTCAGCAACAAGTTGTTACTTTTACTTTAAAGTTCTCAATCAGATCAGTTATAAGGTAATACATTATAATAAATTCTTTATTGAGGTGAGATTTCACATATACAAAACATATAGAAATTATGGTAGATATAGAAAGTTGGAGCAAACAACTTTTATGTGGCAGTTGTTTGATTTTAATTCTAGAGCTGCCTGAAACCTCTTCTAATATTGTTATAAAGGACAAACCCTCACATCTTATTCTGATATTTTGTGGGAGGATATTATTTTTGTTTGTCTCTAACGGAATTAATGAAGCGCAGAATGAGGAAAGAACTTAAATCCACAGAATTCTCCCCCCACCCAAAGATTTGCTTGTTTGGGATCACCACATCAAACACAGAATTCAATTCTGTTATAAAGGTGAAAGATAATCCTCAAGCAGGATAAATAAGAATGAAGGGGAAAAAAGAAAATATGTTTTAGTTGGCTATTACAAAGTGTGTGATTAAATGTTTGTGTTTTACAAAGGCTAAAGCATATATCGTCGGTCATTTCCGCCTTTGGTGTCTGAGTGTGGCATCCAGCCCGTGAAATTAAATCCATTTATAATTAAGCATCAAAAGAGTAGATTTCCTAAAACCTATTTAATAACAAAGGTGTCCTTATCCAATAAGCCTTTTGAAATCTTTAAATTGGGAGATCTCAATTCATCAAACCCATTCAGACATAAAAGTTTTAAGATCAAGATATCATATTTAGGGCAGACTAAATGATATATTAAATGTGCTAATCTCTACATTCTCTTGAGACATGCTCATTAAACTTAAAAGAAGCTATTTGTAATATCAAGATGCATTAATAATGCTAAAGGGAAAGAATGTAAATATACTGGGGTATATTTGCCAACATTAAAAATAAAGTTCTTTTCCTAATTGTGAGCCATGTTAAGACATATCAGTACCTGCTCACCATTGCATGAGTGGCAGTAAGCAATTTATGCTTGAAGGTCTGGTACACAAAGATAACACATCTGATGGTGAGTGAAAACATATGCAAATCATAGTTAACTTTTAATAAAGTTACCATAACTTAATAACTTTCTTCAAACAAATAGAATATGGATAGGAAAATAGTAAGTATATAAGCGAAAACTGAGCAGATACCACTTTAATATCTTTAATATGGAAAAGAACTATATTGATGGCAATGCTCTGAAATAGAGAATTTGTCTCCTCTCTTTTTGGCATCATCAATATGGTTGGCTTATCAATTTTGTTGATCTCAAAGATTTCAATTTGATATCACTAATTTTCTTCAGTACTTTTAAAAATATTTGTTAATTTTCACTTTTTAGAATATCTTTGTTGAGCTATAACTGATATATTAAAAAGAGTACATTTAATGTGTACAATTTGGTTAGTTTGGACATATTCATATACATAGGAAATCATAATATGGTCAAGGTAATAGAGCTACATATCACCTCTAATTTTCTTTGTGCCCCTTTGCTTTTATTATAAGAACTCAAAACAGATCTACTCTGAACAAAATTTTAATTGCACAATGCAATATGGTTAACTACACGTACTGTGTTATATGACAGATCTCTAGAACATACACATCTTGCACAACTGAACCTTTTAAAACTGAAGTATACTCAATTTACAACATTAGCATAATGATTCAGTGTTGTTGTCAATTATATTCATTATAGATTATTACAAGATAGTGGCTCTTTCTCTGTGCTATCCAGTGCATCTTTCTTACTTACCTATTATACAAGGTAATAATATACATTTTCACCAACAGTATTTTATACATTTTATACATAGTTGTATGCTAATCCCGTACCCCTAATTTGTCCCTAACCCCTTCCTTCTCCATTTCAGTAACCATAAGTTTATTTCTGTATAAGTTTGTTTCTGTTTACAAACACATTCATTTGTATTTTTTTTATTCCACTCTAATTCATAACCAGTGCAATATTTGTTTCTCTCTTTCTGACTTATGTAGTTAAGCATAATATTCGTTAGGCGCATCCTAATTGCTACAAATGATAATATTTCATTCATAGATAGATGACTATGTGTATAATATCTTCTTAAGCCAATAATTTGTTAATGGGTACTTGGGTTGCCTGTCATATGCTGTGTCTATTATTAATAGTTCTATGAACATTGTGATGCATATTGCTTTTCAAATTATCCTTTTTATTTTTCTGAATATTTACCAAGGAATAGAATTGCTAGATCATATGGTAGTTCTATTTCCAGTTTTCTGAGGCCCATCCATACTGTTTTTTCACAGTGGCTGCACAATTTACATTTTCACCAACAGTATAAGAAAGTTTCTTTTTCTCTACATCCTCTCCAACATTTGTTATTTGTAAACTATTTGATGATAGTTACTTTGACATGTTTGAGGTGATATCTCCTGGTGGTTTTGATGTGTATTTCCTTTTTAAGTGCCTGTTAGTATACTGCATGTCTTTTTAAGAAAAATGTCTATTCAGGTCTTCTGCCCATTTTTTATTGGGTGGTTTCTTTTATGATATTTGAAATGTTTAAATAGTTTGTATATTAACCCTTTGTAGGTGGCATCATTTGCAAACATTTTCTCCCATTCTTTATGCTGTCTATTTATTGTGTCAGTAGTTTCCTTTCCTATGCTAAAGCTTTAAAGTTTAATTAGCTCCTATTTGTTTATTTTTGCATTTATGTATTTTGCTTTAGGAGACTGAGCCAAGAAAAAATTTGTAACGATTTTTGTCAGTTTTCTACCTGTGTTCTCTTTTAGAAGTTTTTGGTTTTCATTCTTCCATTTAGGTCTTCAAACCATTTTAAATTTATTTTTGTACATGGTGTGAGGTTATGTTCTAAACTCATCATTTTCTCTGTTTTGTCCAATTTTCCCCATACCACTTGTTGACAAAATTATTTATTCATTGTATATTATTGCCTCCTTAGGTTAATTGACTATATATGCATGGATTTACTTCTGAGGTCTCTTTTCTGTTCGAATGATCTGTGTGTCTGTTTAGTGCCAATATCATTCTGTCTTGATTACTGTAGATTTTTAGCATAATCTGAAGTCTGGCAGGGTTTTATCTCCAGCTTTATTCTGTTTATTCAAAATTGCTTTGGCAATTTGAGACCTTCTGTGGTTTCACACAAATTTTACAATTATTTGTCCTATTCTATGAAAAATTTAATGGGCATTTTTAAAGGAATGATGTTAAATTTGTAGATTGCTCTGGATAGTACAGATGTTTTAGTGATATTAATTCCAATCCAAGAGCATAGGCTATCTTTCCATTTCTTTTTATCATCTTCTGTTTCCTTCATCAGTGTTTTAGAGTTTTCAGAATATCAGTGTTTCACCTTCTTGGTTAAGTTTATTCCTAGATATTTTTATTATTTTTGATGTGATTTCTAAATGTTTTTTTGATGTTTCATTATTAATGTCTAGAAACAAAATAGATTTCTGGGTATTGATCTTGTATCCTGCAACCTTGCTGAGTTTATTTATTGGTTCTAATAGTCTGACGTCAGGGTTCTCTGTGTAAAGTATCATTCCATTTATAAATAGTGACAGTTTTTACCTCTTGCCTTCTAAGGTTAATGCCTTTTCTTCCTGCCTCCCTCCCTCCCTTCCTTTCTTTCTCCCGTTTTGTCTGGTTGATACATGTATAAATAGAAGATGTTAAATAGATGTTAAATAGAAGTAGCAAGAGTGACCATTCTTGTCCTGTTCCTGATTTTTTTCTTTTATTTATTTTTTAAATAAATTTATTTATTTTAATTGGAGGTTAATTACTTTACAATATTGCATTGGTTCTTAGAGGAGATGCTTTCATCTTTCCACAATTGTATATCAGTTTGGCTGTATATCTGTCATATATGGCCTTTATTATATTGAGATATATTCTGGCTATATACTAGCTTATTTAAGTAATCTTCGATCCTTATTATATATTTGGCTCTCCTTTTGGTATTTTCCCTTTCCTATGAGTTCCTACTTCTTATCCATTTAAAGAAGACTCTTCAGCATTTCTTTAAGGGTAGGATTAGTATTGCTGAATTCTTTCAGTTTCTGATTTTTCTGAAAAGTTCTTTATTTCTCTTTATTTATCATTCTAAATGACAGTTATTGCTAAATAGAGTTATCTTGAATGCAGGTTTATTTTTGTTTGTTTTTATTTTTTTTCCCTCTCAGAACTTTGAATATACTATGCCGTTGCTCCCTTATGGCTTGAAAAGTTTGTGCAGAGAGCCTTATGAAGATTCCACTGTGTTTAACTACTTTTCTCTTGCTGCTTTTATGATTCTCTCTTTTGCCATTTTCTTTTTGATACTCTTGACATGGGACTGTTTGAGTTTGTTTCTGGGAGCCTGTGTGCTTCTCTAGTTAGATATATGTTTCTTTCTTTAGACATGGAAAGATTTCAGCCATAATTTCTTCAGATACAGTTTCAATATCCTTCTCTTTGTCTCTTTGCCTGCTGAAACTCTATAATGCAAACGTTGGCATGTTAATGTTATTCCACATATGTATTGCATTTCATGTTTCCTTTATTTTATTTTTTTGATATTCTGTCTGCTGCTCTGATTGAATGGCTTCCATCATTCTATCTTCCAGAGCATTCATGTTTTATTTTGTGTCATTTGGTCTGATGTTCATTGTTTCTCAGTTCAGTTCGGTTCAATTCATTTCAGTCGCTCAGTCGTGTCCAACTCTTTGTGACCCCATGAATCACAGCACGCCAGGCCTCCCTGTCCATCACCAACTCCCAGAGTTCACTCACACTAGTGTCCATCGAGTCAGTGATGCCATCCAGCCATCTCATCCTTGGTCGTTCCCTTCTCTTCCTGCCCTCAATCCCTCCCAGCATCAGAGTCTTTTCCAATGAGTCAACTCTTCGCATGAGGTGACCAAAGTACTGGAGTTTCAGCTTTAGCATCATTCCTTCCAAAGAAATCCCAGGGCTGATCTCCTTCAGAATGGGCTAGTTGAATCTCCTTGCAGTCCAAGGGACTCTCGAGAGTCTTATCCAACACCACAGTTCACAAGCATCAATTCTTCGGCACTCAGCCTTCTTCACAGTCCATCTCTCACATTCATACATGACTACTGGAAAAACCATAGCCTTGACTAGAGGGACTTTAGTAGGCAAAGTAATGTCTCTGCTTTTGAATACGCTATCTAGGTTGGTCATAACTTTTCTTCCAAGCAGTAAATGTCTTTTAATTTCATGGCTGCTGTCACAATCTGCAGGGATTTTGGAGCCCCCAAAAGTAAAGTCTGACACTCTTTCCACTGTTTTTCCATCTATTTCCCATGGAGTGATGGGACTGGATGCCATGATCCTCGTTTTCTGAATGTTGAGCTTTAAGCCAATTTTTTCACTCTCCTCTTTCACTTTCATTAAGAGGCTTTTGAGTTCTTCTTCACTTTCCGCCATAAGGGTGGTGTCATCTGCATATTATTGATATTTCTCTTGGCAATCTTGATTCCACCTTGTGTTTCTTCTAGTCCAGCGTTCCTCATGATGTACTCTGCATATAAGTTAAATAAGCAGGGTGACAATATACAGCCTTGATGCACTCCTTTTCCTATTTGGAACCAGTCTGTTGTTCCATGTCCATTTCTAACTGTTGCTTCCTGGCCTGCATACAGATTTCTCAAGAGGCAGATTAGGTGGTCTGGTATTCCCATCTCTTACAGAATTTTCCACAGTTTATTGTGATCCACACAAAGGCTTTGGCTTAGTCAAGAAAGCAGAAATAGATGTTTTTCTCGAACGCTCTTGCTTTTTCCATGATCCAGTGGATGCTGGCAATTTGATCTCTGGTTCCTCTGCCTTTTCTAAAACCAGCTTGAACATCAGGGAGTTCACAGTTCACATATTGCTGAAACCTGGCTTGGAGAATTTTGAACATTACTAGCATGTGAGATGACTGCAATTGTCTAGAGGGCTTTATATATCAGATATTTTATTACATATTTTTGTTTTCTTTGCATTTTCTAGGTCCTTGTTAAAATGATCTGTGTTTAGATCAATTCTCTTTCCTAATTCAATTACGGTCTTTATTACCAGTGTTTTGAATTCTTTGGTACATTATATATTTATGTTTCATTATTTAAGTTCTTAGAGGTTGAGACTTTCTCCTTCAATTAAGCTCCTCTGACTTTTCATTTTGCTTAACTTTCTCTGTCTCTATGAATTTAGATGAAACAGTTATGTATCATGACCTTGAAATTGTGATCTTATGTGGGAGCAACCCTGTGTGGCTTTAAGTGCCCAAGGTCTCTGTGGGGAGGACTGGTTTCCTGTGGATGCCTGTCAAGTCTTCCCTCAAGGTGGCGCTGGCTACTTTCACCTGTAGGGGATATGATGGTGATGGGGGAGCTAGAGGGTATGAGGCAGGACTTCCTCACTGCTCAACGGTTGTTACTACTCTGAAAGGGTCTTCTCCCAGTGGGGTCTTCCTCCCATTGCTGAAAGGGAAGCCCTCAGGGTCAGGCTTGAGCTGGTTCTGTTCCTTCTAAGTGTGTTTTTCTTTCTCCCCACACTGGGGTTTTTGCCCAAAAAGAACGGAGTGCTAAAGCAAGTGAAACTTAACGTGCTTACAGGGGTCCAGTGATATGCCTTTGTAGACATCTGTGGCTCCTCTCAGACACAGCCCATCGTCACTTCCTTTCTCCACTGTGGCTACCCAGACATATGCCAGGCTGTGGCATGGAATGGACATGGACAAAGCGTTCCCTTGTCTTAAGCCAAGATAAGACTCGCACGCTCGCACATGCGCACATGCACGCACTCTTCCTCTCTCTCTCTCTTACTAGGACATCTCCATGGAAAACAGCTTCTTCTACCCCTACATGCATTAGAATTTTATCTGACTAAGAAATAACTATAAGATTTTAAGATTACTGAATAATTAGAAAAGGGAAATTACATGTGGGTGCTACAAGTGCATTGAATTATGCAAGCTCCTTTGCCATGATAAGGCTGAGATCATGAAGGTTTTTGGGGGGGGCAGGGGGGGGCCAATAACCTAACAGAAGCAGAAGAGATTAGGAAGAGGTGGCAAGAACACACAGAAGAACTACACAAAAGAGGTCTTAATGACCCCAAAATCCATGATGATGTGTTCACTCACCTAGAGCTGGACATTCTGGAAAGTGAAGTCAAGTGGGCCTTAGGAAACATTTCTATGAACAAAGTTAGTGGAAGTGTTGGAATTCCAGCTGAACTATTTCAAATCCTAAAAGACAATGCTGTTAAGAGTTTTGAATTCTTTGGTACATTATATATTTATGTTTCATTATTTAAGTTCTTAGAGGTTGAGACTTTCTCCTTCAATTAAGCTCCTCTGACTTTTCATTTTGCTTAACTTTCTCTGTCTCTATGAATTTAGATGAAACAGTTATGTATCATGACCTTGAAATTGTGATCTTATGTGGGAGCAACCCTGTGTGGCTTTAAGTGCCCAAGGTCTCTGTGGGGAGGACTGGATTTCCTGTGGATGCCTGTCAAGTCTTCCCTCAAGGTGGCGCTGGCTACTTTCACCTGTAGGGGATATGATGGTGATGGGGGAGCTAGAGGGTATGAGGCAGGACTTCCTCACTGCTCAACGGTTGTTACTACTCTGAAAGGGTCTTCTCCCAGTGGGGTCTTCCTCCCATTGCTGAAAGGGAAGCCCTCAGGGTCAGGCTTGAGCTGGTTCTGTTCCTTCTAAGTGTGTTTTTCTTTCTCCCCACACTGGGGTTTTTGCCCAAAAAGAACGGAGTGCTAAAGCAAGTGAAACTTAACGTGCTTACAGGGGTCCAGTGATATGCCTTTGTAGACATCTGTGGCTCCTCTCAGACACAGCCCATCGTCACTTCCTTTCTCCACTGTGGCTACCCAGACATATGCCAGGCTGTGGCATGGAATGGACATGGACAAAGCGTTCCCTTGTCTTAAGCCAAGATAAGACTCGCACGCTCGCACATGCGCACATGCACGCACTCTTCCTCTCTCTCTCTCTTACTAGGACATCTCCATGGAAAACAGCTTCTTCTACCCCTACATGCATTAGAATTTTATCTGACTAAGAAATAACTATAAGATTTTAAGATTACTGAATAATTAGAAAAGGGAAATTACATGTGGGTGCTACAAGTGCATTGAATTATGCAAGCTCCTTTGCCATGATAAGGCTGAGATCATGAAGGTTTTTGGGGGGGGCAGGGGGGGGCCAATAACCTAACAGAAGCAGAAGAGATTAGGAAGAGGTGGCAAGAACACACAGAAGAACTACACAAAAGAGGTCTTAATGACCCCAAAATCCATGATGATGTGTTCACTCACCTAGAGCTGGACATTCTGGAAAGTGAAGTCAAGTGGGCCTTAGGAAACATTTCTATGAACAAAGTTAGTGGAAGTGTTGGAATTCCAGCTGAACTATTTCAAATCCTAAAAGACAATGCTGTTAAGGGGCTGCACTCAATATGTCAGCAAATTTGGAAAACTCAGCAGTGGCCACAGGACTGGAAAAAGTCTGTTTTTATTCCAATCCCAAATAAAGGCAATGCCAGAGAATGTTCAAACTATTATACAATTACACTCATTTCACCTGCTAGCAAAGTTATGCCTCAAAATCCTTCAAACTAGGCTTCAGCAGTACATGAATCGAGAACTTCTAGATAGTCAAGCTGGGTTTAGAAAAGGCAGAGGAACCAAAAATCAAATTGCCAATATTCTTTGCATCATAGAGAAAGCAAGGGAATTCCAGAAAATCATCTACCTTGTGGATCACAACAAGGTGATCTGGATCACATCAAACTGGAAAATTCTTAAAGAGATGGAAATGCCAGACCACCTTACCTGTCTCCTGAGAAACTTATATGCAGGTCAAGAAGCAACAGTGAGACTGTTTCCAAATTGGGAAAGAAATATGACAAGGGTATATACTGTCACCCTGCTTCTTTAATTTCTATGTTAAGATAAATAATATGAAATGCCAGGCTGAACGAAGCACAAGCTATAAACAAGACTGCAGGGAGAAACATCAACAATGTCAAATATGCAGATGATACCACTCTAATGGCAGAAAGTGAAGAGGACTAACAAGTCTCTTGTGAGGGTGAAAGAGAGTAAAAAAGCTGTCTTGAAACTTAACATTCAAAAAGCTAAGATCATGGCATCTGATTTCATCACTTCATGGCAAATAGAAGGGGAAAACATGGAAACAGTGACATATTTTATTTTCTTGTTTCTAAAATCACTACAGACAGTGACTGCAACCATAAAATTAAAAGATGCTTGCTTCTTGGAAGCAAAGCTACAACAAACTTAGGCAGTGTATTAAAAATCAGAGAAAACTATGGCGTTTCCAGTAACATGTATGGATGTGAATGTTGGACCATAAAGAAGACTGAGAGCTAAAGACTTGATACTTTCAAACTGGTCCTGGTGAAGACTCTTAGGAGTCCATTGAACAGCAAGGAGCCCAAACCAGTCAATCCTAAAGGAAATCAACCCTGAATTTCATCGACAAGACCAATGCTGATGTTTCAACTTTGGTTACCTCATGCGAAGAGCCGACTTATTGTACAAGACCTTAATGATGAAAGAAATTGAAGGCAAAAGGTGAAGTGAGCAGCAGAGGATGGGATGGTTGACTAACATCACCAACTCAATGGACATGAGTTTGAGCAAACTCTGGGAGATAGTGAAAGACAGAGGAGCCTGGCAGGCTATAGTCCATGGGACCTTAAAGAGTTAGACACAACTTGGCAGCTGAATAAAAAGGGCAGATGCATAGTGAGCGGTCTGTGATGAAGAAACATATCAGTGACTGGAAATGTGGTGATTCAAGTTATGCAGCCACAAAATCTCAAGTAAAATTATCACCTACAATAATTTGCAAGGCATAATATAGACTTATTTAGCCTTTGTGTCTACTCCTTGGCTCCTGGAGGCTTCTTTTGACACTGCACTATAAGAAAGATGATATCAGGAAATATTTGGCAGGTTTATGAGTAGAAATAAAAAGATTAAGTCATAAATTATTAACTTTTCCATTTTAAATGCCAACTTTTTTCTCCACCTCAAAATAATAGATGAACATAAAAATAAGAGCAATCCAGTGAGATTCTTCAGTTGAAGTGCTTGACTTGAGGCTTAAAGTAAACACCAGATAAGGATGTTACCCACCCACACAATCCTTTTGTTCCAGGTGGGCCCTTTGGGCATAGATTTAGCTGAAGGAAAACCAGTGGGACAAGAAAGGGCAGCCCAATAAATCAGAGTTGAAATCTGTCTGAAAAGGAAGTTTGGGTGTGGCTACTGGGCCCTAAAGCTAACTGACAACAAAGAGATGAGATGTATTAAGGGAATTAAAATGCCAAAGAAACACTGAGTTTGGAATAAAAAATTCCTGTGATTGTTGAACGAATCTTAAAACAACAGTCACATTAAACTTTGCAAGAGATGGTGAAGGAATTTAAACTTTAGTGATTTGAAAGACTTTTGGAAATGTTTTGAGAATACTTAGAATGAAAATTTCATCGGTCAAGGAGGGTATGTCTACTTACTCCCAAAAACATTGTTGAATGTATTGCCCATCAAATCAGTTCAGTCGTTCAGTTGTGTCCAACTCTTTGCGACCACATGAACCACAGCACACCAGGCCTCCCTGTCTATTACCAACTCCCGGAATTTACTCAAACTCTTGTCCATCGAGTTGGTGATGCCATGCAGCCATCTCATCTTCTGTCATCCTCTTATTCTCCTGCTCCTAATCCCTCCCAGCATCTGAGTCTTTTCCAGTGAGTCAACTCTTCGCATGAAGTGGCCAAAATATTGGATAGACTGGTTGGATCTCCTTGCAGGCCAAGGGACTCTCACGAGTATTCTCCAACACCACACTTCAAAAGCACAATTCTTCAGCACTCAGCTTTCTTCACAGTCCCACTCTCACATCCATATATGACCACTGAAAAACCATAGCCTTGACTAGATGGACCTTTGTTGGCAAAGTAATGTCTCTGCTTTTTAATATGTTATCTAAGTTGGTCATAACTTTTCTTCCAAGGAGTAAGCGTCTTTTAATTTTATGGCTGCAGTCACCATTTACAGTGATTTTGGAGCCCCAAAAAATAAAGTCTGGCACTGTTTCCATTGTTTCTCCATTTGTTTCCCATGAAGTGATGGGACCAGATGCCATGATCTTCGTTTTCTGAATGTTGAGCTTTAAGCCAACTTTTTCACTCTCCTCATTCACTTTCATCAAGAGGCTCTTTAGTTCTTCTTCACTTTCTGCCATAAGGGTGGTGTCATCTACATATCTGAGGTTATTGATATTTCTCCTGGCAATCTTGATTCCAGCTTGTGCTTCTTCCAGCTCCGCATTTCTCATGATGTACTCTGCATATAAGTTTAATAAGCAGGGTGACAATATACAGCCTTGACGTACTCCTTTTCCTATTTGGAACCAGTATGTCGTTCCATGTCCAGTTCTAACTGTTGCTTCCTAACTTGCATACAGATTTCTCAAGAGGCAGGTCAAGTGGTCTGATATTCCCATCTCTTTCAGAACTTTCCACGGTTTATTGTGATCCACACAGTCAAAGGCTTTGGCATAGTCAAAAAAGCAGAAATAGCTGTTTTTCTGGAACTCTCTTGCTTTTTCCATGACCCAGCAGATGCTGGCAATTTGATCTCTGGTTCCTCTGCCTTTTCTAAAACCAGCTTGAACATCTGGAAGTTCACAGTTCACATATTGCTGAAGCCTGGCTTGGAGAATTTTTAGCATTACTTTACTAGCGTGTGAGATGAATGCACTTGTGCGGTAGTTTTAGCATTCTTTGGCATTGCCTTTCTTTGAGATTGGAATGAAAACTGACCTTTCCTAGTCCTGTGGCCACTGCTGAGTTTTCCAAATTTGCTGGCATATTGAGTGCAGCACTGTCACAGCATCATCTTTCAGGATTTGAAATAACTCAACTGGAATGCCATCACCTCCACTAGCTTTGTTCGTAGTGATGCTTTCTAAGGCCCACTTGACTTCACATTCCAGGATTTCTGGCTCTAAGTGAGTGATCACACCATCGTGATTATCTTGGTTGTGAAGATTTTTTTGTTCAATTCTTCTGTGTGTTCTTGCCACCTCTTCTTAATATCTTCTGCTTCTGTTAGGTCCAAGATGATCTTAATTTAGCAAATGAAGGTCTGGGTTATAAATTTCTTTTAAACCCCTACTCCACTAAATAAATACAATCTTTTTTTCAGTAATTTTTCATTCAAAAATTAAATACATAATTAAATTAGCAACTGCTTTATTATGTTAGGGTAATCAACATTTTATAATTTATCTTCATAGTTCTGTATGTTTTACCAGTTGCCTTGAGTATGTGAACTTTCTTGCAGTTGGCCTATACTATAATTTTTGAGAGTAAATATGATATAATATTTACAATAAATTTTCTATGAGAACTGATTTCGGATAATAATTCCTCCTAATCCTCCTGATTATCTGTCTCAAGGACATGAAGTAAGTGCATGGATATTTTATCTTCATGTTGAGGGAGATTTATTGGCAGTATAAAATGTAAATAAGAAGTTATTTTATGATGCACTTGTTCAAGGACTGAATTTTTGAGGGCTAGATATTTCCTGACCTTAGGCAATTCCACCTATTTATAAGCTCATCTTAGGATATCTCTGCTGTGTTTAATTATAGAACATTAAAATCATATTAAATATGGACAGTAACCATGACTCAGATTTTATTTTCATGTGAGCATTTGAAATTTATATCTTGAGGTCATGAAGAAATGAGAAGAAAATGAGATACCAAGGACATGTTGATAGAGAGTAAAATAAAATAAAACTACAATATAGAGTCAAACATGACTGAGCAACTAACTGGGGCTTCCCTGGTGGCTCAGGTGGTAAAGAATCTGCCTTCAATGCAGGAGACCCAGGTTCAATACCTGGGTCAGGAAGATCCCCTGGAGAAGGGCATGGCAACCCACTCCAGTATTCTTCCCTGGAAAATCCTATGGACAGAGGAGCCTGGTGGACTACAGTCCATGGAGTTGTATAAAGTCAGACTTTACAACATACTGAGAAGTTAAATTTTTAAAGAGCTGAGTACTGAGATGAAAAATGAGAGCCTTGTTTTCAGAAATGTATTTTATGAAAACAAGTTTGGGGGTTGAAAAAATTGTATACTGGGTTGAAAAAATTCAACAGGTTTTTTTAAAGTTATCTTTTAATGTGCTAATATACATTGAGAGTCCAAAAACTGTTCTTTGTGACATGTTGGGTTATTGTATGCAGAATTTTTATACCCTTGGCAGCAAAACGCTTATTATTACAGATTTTTTAGCTCTAGTGTTTCAGGTTTCACTTTGGAAAATGATTCTACATATAGAAGCAGCAATGACAGAAAAGTCTATGTGATGCTATCAGTGGGAATTAGCATTAACAGTGACTATCAAATATAACATGCCCTTTTTGAAAAAAATTTTCCTGATTTTGTATTGAAATGATCTGATGTACCACGTACATATTCATAATTATGTTTTGGAAATATCAATTTAATTCTTCAAATTTAGTTTTCTTTTTCTGACCACACTTTTGTTCTACCCATTTTAAACATACACGCTTCTATTTAAAAATAATGAGGCACTTGTGAGTGATAAGTACCCCATGAAGTGAAAGGGTTAGTTGCTCAATCATGTCTGACTCTTTGCGACCCCATGAACTATAGCCCACCAGGCTTCTCTGTCTACCGAACTCTCCAGGCAAGAATACTAAAGTTGGTTGTCATTCCCTTCTCCAGGGGATGTTCCCTACTCAGGGATCGAACCCAGGTCTCCTGCATTGCAGGCAAATTCTTTAATGTCTGAGCCCCCAGGGAAGCCCAAGTACCCTATACTGTCATGCAGTTTTAAAAGCATGAGTGGCACGTCTCAGACCTATGCAGATTTGGAGACAATTACAACACTGTGTTGGATGCATACTTAAAATGTTCTAGTATAAATTGAAATACACATCCAGATGTTGGCCATGCTGTTTATTTCCCTGGACAAATAAAATGGCTGGCTATCAAGCATAACTCATGGCATGAGGATAAGTGAATTGGAAATGTGTCAGAAATGGTGTATCTGAAAGAACACTTGACCAGGCATCTAATTCCAACAATACTGGATGAGTCATTTAATCTTCATGGATTTGCATAATAAGTAAGTTGTAAGAGATTTTCACTAAGATACCTATGGTTCAAAAAGTTTATAGAAATCTTCAGTTGACTCACTTTTTAAAAATGAGATGACTTATATTCTAGATATGTTTGTGTGTTGCCAGATACTTGAGACTGAGTCAATGATAATTCTTATTTTATGATGTACTGCATCAAAAATTTTGTTTTTATCACAGCATAAAGACTTTTCTGCATCTTTCTACATTGTGATTGTATAGTTTACCCTAATTATAATTTCTTTTGTAAATGTAATATCACAGTAACATTGTAAATGTATCATTGTCAGAGGGTTCATCTTGTGTTTATAAGTTTGATAAAAGGTTCTGGCATGTTGTTGCTGGTAGGAATAGAAAAAAATGGGTTTAAAGTTCGTGAACTCTGTTCAGTATTTGAATTTATTTAAAACCTAAGAAGTTACTCTTGCCATATGCTAACAACAAATACAGCAAAATTACCTCCAAAAATCTAATACTGAGTACAAAATTAATAGACATTTATTTGCTCAGGATTTTGTTTCCCTATTATTTTTATTGATACTAGAGATCCTTGATTTAGGCTATGCTCAACCCTTTATCGGAGAAGGCAATGGCACCCCACTCCAGCACTCTTGCCTGCGAAATCCCATGGACAGAGGAGCCTGATAGGCTACAGTCCATGGGTCGCTAAGAGTCGGACACAACTGAGCGACTTCACTTTCACTTTGCACTTTCACGCATTAGAGAAGGAAATGGCAGCCCACTCCAGTGTTCTTGCCTGGAGAATCCCAAGGACAGAGGAGCCTGGTGGGCTGCCATCTATGGGGTCGCACAGATTCGGACACAACTGATGCGATTTAGCAGCAGCAGCAGCAGCAGCAGCAACCCTTTATAAAGCGTTCTATCACCATCTAGTGGCAGCAAATGGAAAATCACCATGTCAGTTTACAGATCTTTCAATTTATAAAATATTTGAAATTTGTGTGATTTTGACAGCATGAGCACTTCACGTTTCAAGTGCAATATGACTTCTTAATGCTATAAATAAGTTATATAAAATTGTTTCTAATATTACTGGAGATAATACATTATATTTAATATTCAACTGAAATATTTATTAAGAGATATTTCATGTCAATGTATGGCAAAACCATTACAGTATTGTAAAATAGAATAAAGCTTTAAATTAATTTAAAAATGAGAGATATTTTAAAGCGACATAGAGGTATATAATAATTTACTTTTTAAATGCACTGAAATATATGGCATATGAAGTATCATACCCGAATGAACAATACCTATACTAAAACTCACTCCACAATTTATGTTTTACTTCTACATATTATGCGTGTTAGAACCTTATTGGTGAATTCAAAACCTTAAATGTTCACAGTTCTGCCTAATGTGTTAGAAATCTCCCATATTAGCTTGCACATGTTTTTGTATAGTATTCAGCCAGTATAGTCAATGCATCTAGTTACAATTCTTATTAGTTTGCATTCTATATCTTTATTAAATATACTTTAATTCATCCCCAATTTCTCATACTATGACACTTAAATGATGTCCTGATTTGATTATTATTTTATGTTTCATTAGCAATCAATCAGTAATTGTTTAGTATTTACTCTCCAAAACACTGTCTTATAACCATTTGCCTGTCTCAAAATATCTTGGTCTTTTGTCTTTAGACAATGTTTCGTACCGTATCAGTTCAGTTCAGTGCAGTTCAGTCGCTCAGTCATGTCTGACTCTTTGCATCCCCATGAATCGCAGCACGCCAGGCCTCCCTGTCCATCACCATCTCCCGGAGTTCACTCAGACTCACGTCCATCGAGTCCATGATGCCATCCGGCCGTCTCATCCTCTGTCGTCCCCTTTTCCTCCTGCCCCCAATCCCTCCCAGCATCAGAGTCCTTTCCAATGAGTCAACTCTTCGCATGAGGTGGCCAAAGTACTGGAGTTTCAGCTTCAGCATCAGTCCTTCCAAAGAACACCCAGGGTTGATCTCCTTTAGAATGGGCTAAAGGAGATGTCCTTGCAGTCCAAGGGACTCTCGAGAGTCTTCTCCAACACCACAGTCCAAAAGCATCAATTCTTTGGAGCTCAGCTTTCTTCACAGTCCAACTCTCACATCCATACCTGACCACTGGAAAAACCATAGCCTTGACTAGATGGACCTTTGTTGGCAAAGTAATGCCTCTGCTTTTCAATATGCTATCTAGGTTAGTCATAAGTTTTCTTCCAAGGAGTAAGCGTCTTTTCATTTCATGGCTGCAGTCACCATCTGCAGTGATTTTGGAGCCCCCCAAAATAGTCTGACACTGTTTCCACTGTTTCCCCATCTGTTTCCCATGAAGTGATGGGACCAGATGCCATGATCTTTGTTTTCTGAATGTTGAGCTTTAAGTATAATCAATATTAAAAATTCAATATTAACTAAGTAGAAAATACACAATCAATGAGCTATGCTGCTGCTGCTGCTAAGTCATTTCAGTTGTGTCCAACTCTGTGCAACCCCATAGACGGCTGCCCACCAGGCTCCCCCGTCCCTGGGATTCTCCAGGCAAAAACACTGGAGTGGGTTGCCATTTCCTTCTCCAGTGCATGAAAATGAAATGTGAAAGTGAAGTCGCTCAGTTGTGTCGGACTCTTAACGACCCTGTGATCGGCGGCCTACCAGGCTCCTCCTTTCATAGGATTCTCCAGGCAAGAGTACTGGAGTGGCTTGCCATTGCCTTCTCTGCAATGAGCATATATTAGTAGCTTTATAAAAATTACAGCTAAAGCTGAATATATTGTGTTAAGGGATAAGGTCATATCCTTACTTTATTAAAGACTTTTGATACTTAGGTCCTTTCAACGCCACCAAAAAATGCCAAAATATTCTATTACGTCTAATGATTATAAGCCCACCTTGTTCAGATTTTGATACCATGACTAAAGGAGTCATGCCAAAAAAAAAAAAAAAGAACATGTTATTCTATTCTAATAACATTTTATAACAACGGCAAATTGTGGACCTAACTCTATAAAGAATGAGCTCGTCAGATCTCCTTGAAGCTGACTGTAACATTCTGAGTTTATAAAATTTAAGCCTTCCTAGTGGGTCAGATGCTAAAGGAAACGTAGGTTTGATCCCTGGGCTGGGATGATCCCCTGGTGAAGGAAATGGCAACCCACTCCAGTATTCTTGCCTGGGAAATCCCACAGAGGAGCCTCACAACTGACTAACATACCCAATTTCTGATTATCTGCCACTTCTATTAATTTGTACATATGAGGACAATGTAGTTTAAATACCAATTAGAAACTCATTCTCTGTAAATTTACATCTCTGTTCTAGGCCTCTTTCCTGAAATCCATATCAGGATCACCCCTTTCTTCTGTCACACCCCACACCCACTGGCAACTTTCAAATAAAATTGAAATCTTACGCCCTACCACCTTGGCCTCAACTGCCTGCAACAGACTCCTGTCCCATCTCCCTGTTTTCATCCTTTCCCTTCTCCATAGTCTCAATTCAATGAAGCCGCCAGAATAATCCTTTCAAAACACTGGCTTACTTTTTTAAATTTACGGTGACTCCCCATAGCACTTAGTGAAAGCAAACATTTTTACAGTGGTCCACATAGCCTTCTCCCACATTATCTGTCAGATACCACCTACTGATTCTCTTCCTCTCTCAGTCTTTCCCAAACACCCTGGCCTTCTTCTACTTCTTTGAAGGCACACATGCATTGCCTTTACCATTTCAGTTACCAGAACCATTCTCGGCTCAGCACCTCTTGGTCCCTTCTGCTGTGACACTGCTTAAAACACCATCTTCAATAGAGATTTTTTCCAGCGGTCTATCTACAAACCCTCATTCCACCCCCGATGTTCATTACTCTTTCCTTACCTTCCTTCACAGTGCTTATCACCATTAGCATACCTTTGCGGTACTCCTGTTGTTTTTATTTAAACCTTAAGAACATGCACACTGTTAAATTTTCATACACTACAATATTTCTAGTACACAGAACAGTGTCTGGCACTTAATATAATGGCTGAATGAATGAACAAATGCCACCAGCTTTTACCTTGAAAATATTTTGGATTGACTTCAACCTAGAATTACAAAACTTTGGGGCAAATTCCATCGATTTAATTTATTTTTTAAAATAAACATTGAAAATGATGATCGGATGTTACAAACATTTACCCTGATACCCTCTATCCAGAACGCCGAGGTATCTCTGTGAAAGAATTCATAAGAAACAGAAAAGCAAACCTGTCCTCCAAGCAAATATAATGTTGCCTTCACTTTTCATTATTGTTTCCAACTGAACATTTGGCTTTCCACCAACAAAATACACAGTATCCTGTTTCAGATGTAAAAGCCTTTTAAGCCTGGCAATAGTAGTTTAAGGCAGGATGTGCTGTAGCATGTTGCAGAGGAATGTAAATTGTGTACACGTGATCATGAAGAAGTCAAACATGACTTGCTTGTTCCTGGGGTGTTTTGAGCATCTCTTAAATGTTTCACAGCAGCATACTGAGGATGAATGAGAAAACAAGCGTGGGTGTGGTGGTGGGGAGGCTTTAGTTTTCTTTCTTGCCTGCTTTCTCCCTCTTATTCTCTTGTGAGTAAAACATCATGTGCAATAAATACTTTTTTTGACATATAGACATAATAAAGCACCAGAACTATTAATGAATAGTTAGATATAAGGAAGGAAGACCATTTGCCTCTTTATACATAGATTGATATAAAGAGAATGACTATCTCTACAGTATTGAGTCTTCTTGCCTATATAATAATCTATGTCTTTTATTACCTAGTCTTTTCTAAACTCTATGATAATTATATTTTATAAGTTGATTTGGAACTAATTAAGACAAAGGAAAACATTGAAATATTTAAAGATATTTAGTACATTTACC
>SJYC01150237.1:0-28271 GCA_006408675.1 Madoqua kirkii
TAGGGTAGGTTGATTTTTAACATGAGTATGTACAGAATATTGCAACTGTGATTTTTATATAAATTTAAATTTCTCATGTATAATCTACAAAAGCCTTAAGGGCACCTATTAGTGAAATAATTTATTGGCCATGTAGTTTGTATATAGTTGCTATGAGGATGAAAGGCTGTGTTTTTTTTTATTATAACAATTAAAAAACATAAAACTGTTATGTTTTTTATTGTAACAATTAAGAGAACAAAGCTAGGAATTCTGTGCTCCATGTCATTTAGAAACAAAATGTATTCTGTGTGACTAAAAAAATGTTCCAGGGATTTAAGCCTGGAAATTGCTGGGCCTCATCATTTATCTGTGCTTTATTTCTGTTTTATACCATATCATTTGCCTTTTTTATAGCCTTCATAAATATGCTCTGTAGAAGTTTGTGATCCTGTCAATTATCTGACTTATGAAAGTTTTGCAGTTCATATTATAAATATGATTATTGTAATAATTCTTGAGTCAATAATTAAGTTATGCAAAACTAAGGCTTTGTTTGGGAAGGATAAAATAAAGCCAGTGAGAGTGAGAAACGGCTGTCATCAGGATGGCTTCCTGGCCATCCTCACGGTGAGGTCAGTGTTTCAAACACTAGAAGCACTGATGGCAGAGAAAATACACTGCAGTCATTTGCAGTTGGTAGATTCCAGGTTTAGATGGATTCTGAAAGACAATAGAACTTCTAATGGAAAGGAAGTCTTAGCTGCTTTTGCCTCTTTTAACAAAAATGAAGGTAACTGAGAAATCATCCAAGAATAGTCCATCGACTTAAACCTGGTGATTCAGTCTGTAAAGTGCAGGGTCATATTTATAGCCCAAAGGGAGTTAGCAAATATCCATCTTGATCAAAATGATTCCTGTCTGACTAATAGTCAATAAAATGACTATACAGGTCACAGGGAGAGGGATCCAATAGGTTATTGAAACATGAAAGCTTTATTGGTAACTCTTTTCTGTGTCCCTCTTGAAATGGATTTTGCATACAAGAAACAAAGAGGCTATATTCATGTGTAGCGACTGTCAAGTAGAAAAGCATGATCAGACTTTAGGACCCTCACTTAGCTTCAACTTTTGAATAAGTGTGGCCAAAAGGAGTAAAATTCCAACCTGTTAAGCCAGAAAAAAATTAGAAGACATAATACATATCCAAAAACAGAAAACTACCCAATTCCATCCTTGGATACTGAATAAGGATTGTGCTTATGAATAAGGATTGTGCTTACTCCTTGGAAGAAAAGTTATGACCAACTTAAATAGCATATTGAAAAGCAGAGGCATTACTTTGCCAACAAAGGTCTGTCTAGTCAAGGCTATGGCTTTTCCAGTGGTCATGTATGGATGTGAGCCAAAAAATTGATGCTTTTGAACTGTGGTGTTGGAGAAGACTCTTGAGAGTCCCTTGGACTGCAAGGAGATCCAACCAGTCCATTCTGAAGGAAATCAGCCCTGGGATTTCTTTGGAAGGAATGATGCCGAAGCTGAAACTCCAGTACTCTGGCCACCTCATGGGGAGCGTTGACTCATTGGAAAAGACTCTGATGCTGGGAGGGATTGGGGGCAAGAGGAGAAGGGGACGGCAGAGGATGAGATGGCTGGATGGCATCACGGACTCGATGGACATGAGTGTGAGTGAACTCCGGGAGTTGGTGATGGACAGGGAGGCCTGGCGTGCTGCGATTCATGGGGTCGCAAAGAGTTGGACACGACTGAGCGACTGAACTGAACTGTGCTTATGCTGCAGCCTTGTGACTACAACCAACTTAGAACTGGTTGTATGACAGTACTCAAGTTTCTTCTAATCCATGTACTTTTCTGTTTTTTTTTTTTTTTTAAAGCAGTGAGGGTTAAGTGATGGTTTAGGTGATGCTGTGCTAAAATTGGCACAGCTCCTTATATTACTTTATTACTTTATTTACTTATTTTCGTATTAGTTTTTTTTTTTTTTTTTTACCAACTTACACATCCATTACCATGACATAAAATTTCAGGTGCTCTTGTAACCTAAATTTCCATAGGTCAGATGGATTAAGGTATTAAAGTCATCTTTCAACATAGGTGTTTGCATAGTGCTCAGAGATCAATTGTTTGGCATTCAGTAGTATTTTCCCATTAAAAAACTGTATTGTATGTGATAGTTACATCTCTGAGTCTATTGGACCTATATCCAGCTAAAATTCCAAACATATTAAGTAAAATGCAAGAAAATATTGTGACATTACTTTTTAAGTATCATACATTGTATAAAAGCATAAAATATGTGAGAAATGAAAACACTTCCCTGACATTTTATTTTTTAACAGCTTAATTGAGGTACAACTTAGCTATCAGGAAAGCCCCTTTGATATACAAAAATCTGCCCATGTTTAATATATACAATTTTGGGGTCTGGCATATTCATACATCCATGAAACCATCACCATAATCAATATAATAAACATATTTTCACCTCCAAATGTATGTGCATACATGCATATTATGGTAAGAACATTTAACAGGAGATCTACTCTCAACAAAATTTTCAGTGCACAAGACAGTAATGTTGACTAAATACCAACGTTGTACAGCAGAGCTTTAGAACTATCTTAACTGAAACTTTAAACCAGTTAACACTTATTTATTTATTTTGGTGAGGATTAAATGATTCAAAACTGACCTGAGTGAAGCTGAATAATAAGAAAAAGATTTTATTCAGAAAAAAAAATAAAAATGAATAAAAGCACAGTTAAACTGGATAGAAGTGCACATATGGTTGATTAAAAATGCTGTGGAAAGAGACATACAGAATATGTAGCTACTAAAATTCTAATAAATGACTGTAAGAGATAAAGTAGTGTTAATGTCCCACCAGAAACTTAAATTATAAAAAAGCCACTACAGAGTCATTTAATTTATGTCAGCCACAGAGGCTTAAACATTCTGATTATCAAAAGATAAATCTATAATCTCTTCAGAGCTAGTTCCAATTAAAATACTAGGGGGTAAAGGAGAGGATTATGAGTGGAAGGATTTCCAAGTGATAGAAGAGCCAAGGTCTTTTGACACCATCCCCAACAGCAGACCCAAAGTAGTTTGAAGTGGTAAAGGTAAAATGACTGGAGGATTTGTTGAATCCTGATACATGACATATAGTTACATCTAAACTTGCTAATATAAAGCTAAAGAGCAATATAAAGGTAAATTTAAAATAACGAGGTTTGGTAAGACAACTGTTGGATGCTTACAAAGTGAAGTGTGGCTCAAATTAAGAATATTTACTGAAAGTTTTGTATGGTTGTTGTTTTGCCACTACCTGAATATATTCCTGGAATAAATGTGATGTCTGGATGGAGGAGTCTTCCCATACTTAAATCGTGGAAGCAAAAAATGTGCAAATTTACTTTCCAGTGTTAATTGTGCATATTTGATGAAAACATCTAGAAATACATAAGCCCACACAAGTTGCTAGTTTATAACAATTCAGCTATCAGGAGGCACTAGAAAATGTTGTTTTTGATTAAGGATTTATAAGATGCAGTACTCACAAAATCCTTTTTCAAATTCAAATTTTATCTATTAAAAGATCCCTAATAGACCCTAGAGGATGCTATAGATTGATGTCTTAATAAAGTAGTGTCTGCTTCCCTTGAGTACAATCGACCATGCCTGATATGGTATTAACAACTCAGGCTTCGAGACATGCTAAAGGACATTAGTTTTCTTTAATCAGTTTGGCTAATGTTGTCTTTTTAATTTCAGTTTTGGAAGAGAGCTTTAGCTGGTTGGGTCAGTTTGTATTTATGTATGATGGACTTTGGTACACTTACGGTAGTTTCCCATAAGGATATTTAAAGTATCCTTTAAATTATGAGGGGTAGTTTGAAGCCAACCAGTAAAAGCTATTGGGATTCTGAACTTGAAAATTACTTAATATAGCATCAAAATAACACAGATCTCAAAGACAGCTTTTGTCTATGATGGGCATTAGTTGCAAATGATTCTACTAATATTAAGACATAAAATTAGTTTGAGAACCGAAATGTCTATTGTTTCTTGATTTATGTCAGATCATTTTTCCAGCAAGGAAGGACATGCACAAAGGGATTCCCTATTAAATAAAATGGCATATTCAGGAATATTTGATAGGGAACCACTGGAAGTGTCCATTGTACTCATGAATAGGTGATTGCTATGCCATTGAACCCTACAAGAAACCTCCTTCAGGAGTTAGTTTCCTAACCCCATAGCGGGATGAGCCCCTCCCTATAATCAGCTATCATAGGATGCCAAATATGCAGCTAGGTGTAAGGATGGTAGCGCAGAAGTAGAGGATAGACTCTAGACTTGGAAAACAGATGCATTACAATGCACTCGTTGTCATTTGAAGATTAAAAGGATAAATCCACTGAATGAGTAGAAGTAAGACTGGTATTATTTGTGGCATCACTAAACAAGAGAATAACAATATAGTATGCTTTTGCTCTTAATTATTCCTTGGGCAGTAGCCAATGGACTGGCAATAGGTTCTGAATATAGGGCTTCGGTAAACTGAAAGATCAAAGGAACCCCAAATAAGGTGTTATATTATGGGAGTCCTTATGGACATGGAGAGAAGAATAAAAATGTGCTCATCTAATGGAAACCTTACTCCAGGATGTGGCTCTTATTCCCAAGTTGGAACATTTCTGTCTTGGTGGATGCTGGTGTCTAAAAGAAGTGTTGACAAAATCTCTCCACACTGGATAGGCTAGACTTTCTACAGCCTCTGAGACTGCGTGGCCTCTGATGTCTTGGTGCTATTCTCAAGACTGTAATAGTCATTTTATAGAAGCATCATACAGACTTCCCCTGTTCATACAGAACTCAGTCCTCAGTCAAAGGTTGCTGCTTTCTAAAAGATAATTTCTTTGTTTTCCGTGGCTTTTCTAGCTCTTCCATGTAGAAGCTGTCACCAGGTCTGTATCCTAGCCTGAGGCAAAAACCTCTTCAAGCGCATTTAACTTTTCAAAGGATATTCTCTCCTATTATGGTGTTAAGATTTGATAACATAATATTTCTTTCCACTTGCTTGATTTATTGTTCATTCTTTTCCCACATAGCTCACAAGTCTTTTCTGCTAAATCTCCCAATTTTCACTTTAACCATTATTTTTACCTCAACCACACACTGTATCCTTGTAGTTAGTTGACTATTTTAACATATTAAGATTTGCAAATGCATATACTTAACACTTCCCTAGATTAAAACCAGAAAGGGGAGCTGAAGATATTTATAGCTTTGGGATAATTCAGTAACTTGTGTGATTTTTGTATCAATATATAATTACTATATTAGCATTTTGTTCTAGATTGTCAAAAGTTCAGAAATAACTGAAATAAAGCCTATTAGTCACCAAAGTTTTAAATAGTAAAAAAGGTTTGTACACACATCAAAAAGAGTGTTTGCAAATGGACCATTCAAACCAAAACATGAAATGAGGCTCAGGGGGCTATTGTTATAAAGAAATGTAAATAATGAGAACATGGGGACAGTTTAATTTTTTACAGTGATTGTTTGTAATATTAGACTTTTCTTAAACCATGAGGAATTGGTTAATGGTTACATCATACAACCTTAGGAAACAGTTCAAGTTTTGCTTATCATTTTCAGGGGCACAAACAAGAAATGACCCAGGTCCAATTTAACTTGCAATTTAAGGTAAATTAAACTTTGTATGACAAAGCTGGTTTTGTCTGTTCAGGGATTTTTAAGACTGGGTCTCTTTTTTTTTTTCAAGACAAACTTCCAAAGGTGAAGGGTTTATTTAAATTTGGGGGGAGGGACAAGAAATAATATGTGGATTTTATAGAAAATTTACTTTTTTATAGTTGAGTCATCTAGTTGGTGGGCTTCCCTGATAGCTCAGTTGTTAAAGAACCCGCCTGCAATGCAGGAGACCCCGATTCTATCCCTAGCTTGGGAAGATCCCTTGGAGAAGGGAAAGGCTACCCATTCCAGTATTCTGGCCTGGAGAATTCCACGGACTGTGCAGTCCATGGGATCACAAAGGGTCAGACATGACTGAGGGACTTTCACTTTCACTTTTTACTTCATCTAATTGCCTATATATTTGTAACCAGTTATGTCTCTACCAATGGCACCTCTCTGCAGTACTCTTGCCTGGAAAATCCCATAGATGGAGAAGCCTGGTGGGCTGCAGTCTATGGGGTCGCTGAGAGTTGGATATGGCTCAGTGACTTTACTTTCACTTTTCACTTTCATGCATTGGAGAAGGCAATGGCAACCCACTCCAGTATTCTTGCCTGGAGAATCCCAGGGACGGGGCTGCCGTCTATGGGGTCACACAGAGTCGGACACAACTGAAGCAACTTAGCAGTAGCAGCAGCAGCAGCATATCTCCACAGTTAGTAGTACTCTAAGGATCTTAATCTTTGAATTAGCGTAATCTTACTTTGAGAAAGTATTTGTTTTTCCTTGTAATTTTCCCCTTTATTTCTTCATCTTTATGCATGTGGGAGGTTTTATGCTCATTATCACAGGAGAGGAATATTAGCAGAACTGGGGGAAAAAGGGGGGCTTACAGATGGCTTTGCATTTATTTTTTAAAGCTCAAGCTGTTAGAAGGAAATTTTCAGGTACATAATGATTATATTTAAGAAGCAAAAAGGTAGAATGCATTGTTTTTGAAGAAGCATAAATATATTTCTTAAAACTCAAGAGAAAGGCCAAGAAGAGAGACCCGTCTTTAGTCAGGATGCTGTTTAGTTAGGGTGCTACGGAAGCAGCAATATATGGCCCTGCATGGACCAACTTCATGGACTGTTTTAGCAGCCAGTATGTAAAGTTCCCACTGAAATATGCATGCACCAAATCTGTGTGGCAGCCTCAAGCGAGTCAGTTACCCAATGAGAAGGGGCCACTGGAATGAAAATCTGGAGATCAGTAATAACTTGTGTGAACAGATGAGGTAGGAACACATCAACCTCTCCAGGTTATGCCTCCGAGAGGCTTGAGATTCTGACATAGAGTATAATCACATAAAGTTATCTTTTGTTGGTCAGAAATTCAGTGGTGTCATTGAAAATGACATTTCTTCCCCAATAACAAATGTTTTATTAACATTGTTAATAAAACAATGTTTTATTTCATTGTTAAACTATGAAAGATGGACAAAATTCCTACCCATTAGATTAAGCAGCTATTCTTGCAGATTTCTTCTCCTTTAACAGAGTAAATAGGAAAGAAATCATTCAAATAATCCCTTGCTTTACAAAAAAAAAGTCTACTCTAGTTTTAACACATGACCACTTGAAAATTTTCTTTTTATATTTCAATTAAAGCATTTGAAGGTCTGGCTACAACTTTTGGTCATGTAGTTATGTTTTTATCCTCAAGGTGGCACTTTAATATAAGCTAAATCACTTCCCAGAAGTATTTTAAATTCTCTGTGAGCAAAGCGCTTGATTTCATGGAGCATCTGTCTGTCATGACACTGTATTCCATGTGTATACCTGCACTCTTTTCAGTGTTCCTCTAAAAACCAAATAGAGTTGTCATTGTATAAAATGTGGAATTGTAAGCTAGGCACATCCCATTCTTACCTTTTCCCTTTTATCACAGTTTCCTATTAATATAGGTTTTGTCAGATCAACTAGAAATTGATAGGTATATTTGTTCTATGAATAGTAAGTAGAACTTGACTCGATTGGATCCCTTGAATTATTTGTCACAGTGTTTTCTATTTTTCTAATGTTTGTATTTTAATCAAATATGTGTTTTTGGTTAATACCTCAGTCAAGTTGCAAATTTTCTACAATGCAATGGATGTTTCTTTTCACTTTGAAGAATAAAGGTGTTGAGAGACATTCCAGAATACTCTCCAGGAAGAAAAATAATTTCCCCTACACACTTCTAATGTCTTAACCGAGACCCCCTGTAACAAAAGATAGATTAACAGAGGAAAATATATTTAATAATATGTATACCTTCTGTATACATGGGAGATATAAATGTCAGAGGTAAATATTGAGGAGTAAGACAGCAACAGACCAGCCTAGATTGAGACAGCTCAAAGGTAGAGCATAGATGGAAACAGAAAAAAGAAAGGTTACACAGCCAGTTCTTCAGCATTTCCAAAACTGTAGTCACATGTGGCCTTCACAGATAGAATCAAAAGTAAATTTACATTTTCTGACACAGGTAAGAGATGTGTTGTCAGACCCAATCTGTGTACACGATACACACAGTGAGACCAAAGAAATGGAAATATCAGAGTTTGGAGCAGAAAAAGGTTTACTGCAGGTCCAGGCAAAGAGAAAAATGGTGGCTCCTGCTCAAAAGTCCTGCCCTTGAACTCTGGAAAGAGTTTTAAAGTCAATGGTTGGGGTGAGAGAGTGAGACTTTCTTCTGATTGATTGTTTGTTTGCTGGTGAGGTAATAGGAATCCTGGTTACCCTCCTTTCCCAAGGGGAAGAATCTTAGTTCCTGCAGAACAACTCAAAAAGAAGGATCAAATTATTCTGCATATCTCTTGAGGAGGAACTGGTACTGTTTTATCCCTGAACTTTTTTATTGACTGCTTTTCCTTTTTTTCTGCAGTTCCTCAGTTCCCTAATTCAGTTCAGTTCAGTCGCTCAGTTATGTTCAGTTTCAACTTCCCTAATTAGTAACTGCTGATGCCTGCTCTTTGGAAATCAGGCAAGGCCCAGGAGACTAAAGCCTTTTTTACAATTAAGAGATAGGGAGAGGGGGTATGTCATCAAGAGACTTTCGCACTTAGAACACTGCAGGTTACCTCTTTTCTTTGATATTTCTTGGTCCGGAGGGGAACAGATGCAACATAAGAAAGGGAATAAAGTTTTGGATTCTGTTGTCATTCAGTTGCTGCCGTGTCCAACTCTTTGTGACCCATGGACTGCAGCACAACAGGCTTCCCTGTCCACCACCAACTCCTGGAGCTTGCTCAAACTCATGTCCATTGAGTTGGTAATGCCATCCAACCATCTCATCCTCTGTCGCTTTCTTCTCCTTTTGCCCTCAATCTTTCCCAGCATCACCGTCTTTTCCAATGAATCAGCTCTTTACATCAGGTGGCCAAAGTGTTGGAGTTTCAGCTTCAGCTTCAGCATCAGTCCTTCCAATGACTATTCAGAGTTGATTTCCTTTAGGATGGACTGTTTGGATCTCTTTGCAGTCCAAGAGACTCTCAAGAGTCTTCTCCAGCACCACAGTTTGAAAGCATCAATTCTTTGGCACTCAGCCTTCTTTATGGTCTATCTCTCACATCCATGGGCTTCCCTTGAGGCTCAGCTGGTAAAGCATCCACCTGCAATGCGGGAGACCTGGGTTAAACCCCTGGATTGGGAAGATCCCCTGGAGAGAACAAAGGCTACCCACTCCAGTATTCTGGCCTATAGAATTTCATGGACTGTATAATCCATGGGGTTGCAAAGAGTCAGAAACGACTGAGCAATTTTTACTTTCTTTCTCATATCCATACATGACTACTGGAAAAATCATACCTTTGACCATATGGACCTTTGTCAGCAAAGTGATGTCTCTGCTTTTTAGTGCACTGAATAGAGAGGTTAATCTTAAATTTGGCAGGGGAATTTGATTTTAGGGGAAATAACTTTTAGAGGTATACAGTTCTGAAATGAATATTTATACCTCTTAAATTATTTGAAATGAATTTTCTTGATAAAGTATTGTTACCTGAAAACTGAGTTTGCCTCTTGGTGAGTGCAAAGCCAAAAAACACAACCACAGCAAAGATGGAAGGATTTATTTCTTGCAACAGATAAGGAGAACACCAGAGATCTTTCCCAAAGCAGTGTCTGGGCCAAAAACAAAATGGGCAAGTTTTAAGCTAAAGGTATATGCATATTCATGAAACAGCTTGGTTGGTAGAGTCCAAGCTTGAGCTGAATGAAGTCACAATGGTCAGAAAACGCCTATATCATTTTCTCTAAGGTTCCAGTTGATCTGGTGGTTGAGTGCTTCAGGCTAATTTACCATTAAAATAGAAATGGGAGTCTTTACAACTGATGTTACTGTTGTTACTGATCTTGCTGTTGTTACTTCTCTTGCCTGACAGGCAGTGTTTCTGAATATTTTTGTTTGTTTCCTTAACATCATTTGCTGCTGAGATCTTTTCAAGGGAGAGCATCTTGGCTAGGTTTAGATCACAGAATGGATTAGGCCAAAAATGGCTTCTCTTGTGTTAAGGAAGCCATGTCTGATTTTCTTCCTCTGGGGTCCCCAACCCTACCTTTGTATAATATCTTACTTCTAAGATCATTTAGTGTTAATAACTATACCTATTTATTTATTTACTTAGACATTGACAGATAAGTTATCAAGTAATAAAAAATAAAATAATAAAAATCTTAAGATCTTTAATACATTTTCATATATTTTCTAAGTTTTAAATATTAACCAACATTTTCATCATCAACCATCAAAGTTAAACATTAAACTTTGTCTAACATTTTTACAAATATTTTTCACTCCATGTACAACATCTACTTTTAACATAAGAATGCTTTTTATCACTCACTCTTAAATTCAGACTAAGTTTAATTAAGATATTTAATTATAGAAGATAATATAAGCATATTAGTCAGCATATAAGTCATATATAATACAAAGCTATGAAAAACACTAATAAAATTTGGAAGATTCTGTCTGCAATGAACTATCTTATTTGCTAATCTCAACTAGGTAACTAGATAAATTGTTTTATAAAGAAATGCTTTCCATATGCTAGAAATCTTTTTTACAGAACCCTTATTCAACACATGCTACATTTTAATATAAATTTAATTTATTCAGTTCAGTTCAGTTACTCAGTCATGTCCAACTCTGTGACCCCATGGATGGCAGTACACCAGGCTTCCCCATCTATCACCAACTTCCGAAGCTTGCTGAAACTCACATCCATCAAGTTGGTGATGCCATCCAACCATCTGAACCTCTGTCATCTCCTTCTCCTCCTGCCTTCAATCTTTCCCAGAATCAGGGTCTTTTCCAAGGAGTCAGTTTTCTGCATCAGGTAGCCAAAGTATTGGAGTTTCAGCTTCGCAACAGTCCTTCCAGTGAATATTCAGGACTGATTTCCTTTAGGATGGACTGGCTGGATCTCATTGCTGTCCAAGGGACTCTCAAGAGTCTTCTCCAACACCACAGTTTGAAAGAATAAATTATTCTGTGCTCAACTTTCTTTATGGTTCAACTCTCACATCCATACATGACTACTAAAAAAAACACAGCTTTGACTAAATGGATGTTTCTTGGCAATGTGACGTCTCTGCTTTTCAATATGCTGTCTAGGTTTTTCATAGCTTTTTTTCCCCAAGAAGCAAGAGTCTTTTAATTTCATGGCTGCAGTCACCATCTGCAGTGATTTTGGAGCCCCTCAAAATAAAGTCTGTTACTGTTTCCATTGTTTCCCCATCTATTTGCCATGAAGTGATGGAACCATATGCCATGATCTTAGTTTTCTGAATACTGAGTTTTAAGCCAGCTTTTTCACTCTCCTCTTTCATCAAAAGGTTCTTTAGTTCTTCTTCACTTTCTGCCATAAGGGTGTTGTCATCTGTGTATCTGAGGTTTTTATATTCCTCCCAGCATCTTGACTCCAGCTTGTGCTTCATCTAGCCTGGCATTTCACATGATGTACTCTGCATATAGGTCATAGAAAGCTAATCAAATTGATCACATGGATCACAGCCTTGTCTAACTCAATGAAACTGTGAGCCATTTAATTTATTAAGAGCTCTTAAATGTCTTTGTACTGTGTTGGGGTACTTAATTTTCTATCCTAGTGTCTTTATTAGTGAGTACTCCAACTGGAAATTTTCTACTCAAAAGTTTAAGTATAGGTTGTCAATATACTTGTAATGATTTAAGTTCAAATTTCATATGAGTTTTGAAGGGGAACACAATATGCCACCCCAAAATATTCTTCTTTGGCATAATGATTAATATAGCTGGTTATTTTAAGAAACAGTAGACATGGATGGTGCTCTGAAAACTGAGTAGAAGTTACCCCTCTGCTAGAAA
This sequence comes from Madoqua kirkii, assembly GCA_006408675.1. Classification (NCBI taxonomy): domain Eukaryota; kingdom Metazoa; phylum Chordata; class Mammalia; order Artiodactyla; family Bovidae; genus Madoqua; species Madoqua kirkii. Next base: position 12,079 of record SJYC01150237.1, read on the forward strand.
TTTATACTTGTATGGAAATTTTTCATTTGTGATGGTGTCTCTCTAGCTGTATCGGGAAAGGACTATCTAAATCTCTAGAAGCAATGAATGGAGAAGGCACCCACTTCAATCTACATAAAAACCATGCCCTAGTTTACTGTGCTTTTCCTGGTAATCTATACCAATTCCTTAGCCCTACAACCTCTTCTTTTGTCTTTAGTTGGCGAGAGTGTTTCCGGTGGTGGCTTGGCTATTTCACGGTTACTTTGTTTTTCCTGGCTCTCCTGTGTATATAGAAGGTATACATAGTATGAACCTTGAGTTTTCTTGTATGAATCTGTCTTATATGAATTTAATTATTAGACAGCTCAAGAACTTAAAAAGGAAGAAGATAAATTTTCTTCACCCCTATAGGTTTTTTACAGCAAGAGGAAATAAAAATAAAAACATTGCTGTGAGTTGTATGTCATGCCTGGTGATCAAATTATCTTTGGGTTCAGCCCATAAATTAGTGTGTACTCTAGAATTATGGTTGAATTTCTTTTCTGGAATTCATGAGGGTTCACAAGGTACTCAAGAATCCACAGTAATGTGTAAAATATGAGTTGATATATTTAGTCTAAAGAAAAGAAAAAATGAAAGTGAGGTCACTCAATTGTGTCTGACTCTTTGCAACCCTATGAACTGTAGCCTACCAGTTTCCTCTGTCCATGGAATTTACCAGGCAAGAGTATTGGAGTGGGTTGCTGTTTCCTTCTCCAGGGTGTCTTCCTGATCCAGGGATAGAACCCAGGTCTCCTGCATAAGCAGACGCTTTACTGTCTGAGCCACCAAGAAAGCCCATATTTAGTCTAAGGGAGTAGTAACTTCAGAGAACTGGCACAGAGGCCCAAGTCTAGTACCTGTCATTTCCTGGCACAGGGAAGATTCCAGTTTTGTGGCGTTTTTTTCTTTTTTTTTATGACTACTAAAAACTGGAAGCAAGAAATGTCCATAAATGTTTATTGATATGCATGGTGTCCCAGGTACCTCCTCTACTCAACTACAAACCTACTGAAAAGAACATGTCTGCATTAAGGATCAGGAGACATTATTGGAGAAATATGAAAAAAGAAGCCAAATTTCTGGTACTCAGGCACAGGAAACTTGGGAAAATCCAAAGAAAACAAAACATGTAAACATAAATATTATAACTGATTACACTTTACCTAATAGTTTTGCTCAGCTAGTTTGTGGCTCCAAAATTAATTATATTAACATTAAAAACTGAAACCAAGGCTCCTTGATCTGTTGTTCCACCTGCTGCTGCTGCTGCTGCTGCTGCCGTTAGGTCGCTTCAGTCATGTCTGACTCTGTGCGACCCCATAGACAGCAGCCCACCAGGCTCTCCTGTCTCTGGGATTATCCAGGCAAGAACACTGGAGTGGGTTGTCATTCCCTTCTCCAATGCGTGAAAGTGAAGTCTCCCAGTCCTCTTCGTGACCCCATGGACTGCAGCCCACCAGGCTCCTCCATCCGTGGGATTTTCCAGGCAAGAGTGCTGGAGTCGGTTGCCATTGCCTTCTCTGGTTGCTCCACCTAAGATCACTCATTTGTTAAGAGCTTTGAGGGCTTGAATTATTTCAGGGCAGTGAATCAGCAGGTGATATTCATTTCTCACAGACATTAATTAGACCTTGAGGCTCACAGTACTGGAGAGTTTAGTGATTAAACTTACACACACTAGGGGGTTACTCACACTGGCCTCCCTTCCATATGCTTTGCTTTTCTCTTTAGGCAACTGTACTACTAGATAGCATTCATTAATATATGTAATTTCCACAAAACTAATAAAGTTGAGAGTTTAAAAATGCATAAATATAATGTTATAAAACAAAATTTTATAGGGCAGTGTCTTGGAGACACTTGGAAAAAGTGGTGTTTTATTTTTTCTTCCTTTGGAACTTGAGCTAAACTCTTGAAGCCCCAGTTAATTGGGTGTCAAGATATCAAACAATAGGAAGGACCAATAAGCTTTCACTGGTCTCCTCCCTGAGAACTTATGTTGGAGAAATGATAAGTGAACTTTAAAGCTTTAGCTTTTCTGTCTCCTCTTAACCTTTACAACCCTTATATCCATTTACGAGAAAGCTTCAAGTACGAAGCGGAGATCCAAAGAAAGATTAGAAAATGAGATTGGACTATTGCTATTTTTCTGGCAGAAAGGTTCACTCGTCTAAAACTGGCCAAATGATTCTGCAGTATAGGCTTTTGTTACTTTCTTCCCAGAGATAAAGGTAAAAAAACGAGTAGTAAAAATGAACTTTTCTATTGTACACATAGATTAACTTCAGGGAAAGTAAAGCAAAGTATAAATGCATGCGTACACAATTACATATATATTTCTGTATATATATATATATATATATATATATGGTTTCCTTGATAGCTCAGTTGGTAAAGAATTCTGCAATGCAGGAGACCCCTGTTTGATTCCTGGGTTGGAAAGATCCCTTGGAGAAGGGATAGGCTACCCACTCCAACATTCTTGGGCTTCCCTATGGCTCAGCTGGTAAAGAATCCACCTGAAATGCAGGAGACCTGGGTTTGATCCCTGGGTTGGGAAGAGTTCCCCTGGAGAAGGGAAAGGCTACCCACTCTGGTACTGCACACACATAAATAACCATTTGTTTACATGACAGTGGTATTTTTCCTACTGTAAATAACCTCAGATATTTGCTCAGTATATTCTCTTAAGAAAATATTTCCTGAAACATACCCTGAATATTAATAATTGTGAATCTGTTATAAAAAGCCTATAATTTGATATAAACAGCCATCAAGAACCACTATAGGGCTTTTCCTGGGGCACAAAGTTTACCATTAGTCCTGAAGAAACTATTGTGTAGTCAGCGTAGAAAGAATGACTATAATTTGTTCCAGAGGTTAAAATAAACATCATGGTGGTATTTAAATGAATAATAATATACAAGGAATTGGCATTGCTATTTCTGTAAGTCATCTATTACTAAACAAGTCTGCGATTCTGTAACTGAAGAGACCTGAAAAATATCAAGATTACAGGAGTTTATCCTTAGGGCTGAAACACATCTTAGTGTTTTTGGAGAAAGAATGTGTCAAGGAAAAGAAGTGGATACAAGTGCTGATATATGTACACATCCTTAAAATCTGGAACTAAAGATTTTTCTTTTTCACAAAAGCTGACAGAGAGAGAAACACTAGTATATACGTGTGCTCTGGTCATCTGATGCAAAGGCATTGAGGCTGACTTGGTGCCGCAACAGCATTTCTTCAGACTATCAAATTCTCTCTTTCTTCCAAGTTATTATTTTTGTTTTTCTAGAAACTTTCACCTGTATCAAAATCCTTTTGAGAAGTTAGAGAATATTTGGAGAAAAAAATCTTGATAACAACTTGGGCCTTAGGCTATAATATGAGAGAGCTCAGATGTGGGCCAAACTAAGGGACCAAGAGAAAATGTAAGGTTGCAAGATGGGAGAAATAAACCAGCTGAAGTAGTCTCTGAAGTCCACATGTCTTCTCCATCATCTTCAACACTCTTCAGCTAGACAAATGTGCACTTGCATACACACACACACACACACACACACACACACACACATACACACACACACACACCATGTCTTCAGTTGAGGTTTCAAGGCTTCAAAACGTTGGAACTATCTTTTGAAATGGTAAATAAGTCTAAGAAATAGGACCTATTAGGCTGACATAGGTGGAATAAAGGCAGTAAGTGTTTCAGAAAGCAGAAAAGTGTGTGGAAGTCAATGAGTCAGAAGCTTTAAATTTGGTGATTCAGCCAAAGTTAAAAAGAAAGGTAAGAGGCAGAGGGTGAACTAGCTCATGCCTACCTTTTATAAATCTGTAAATGTCCATTTTAGCACACTGTAGTTACTGTCATCTTGATTTGATAATCATCATTGTCAAACTCTAGATGCATTGGTAGAGCATGTTTTGAAACTGCAGATTTTAAGGACAAGTCCTTTGGGCCCTGGTGAACCACAAAATTCACTCTATGACATATCTGAACCATTGTTATTTTTCTAATGTCTAAAGATGAAATAAATAAGAAAATGTGAATGAGAAACTAGCTATTAAGGACTCCAGATGAAAGTTGCTAAGTTACTTACTATATTCTTTTCTTCAAGAAATGTGACTCTGAGCTCTACTTGTTTTTATTTTCTCTCTCTATGCTCTTTTATAATTTTATGGGAGAAAATATTTCAGCTCCTTATTGTGCAATTTTTGAACATGAAAGCAAAGGAAAGCCATCAAAAGAAATAATCATCAAAATGTAAATGGGGGTGATTATATATTAGTACTAAGGGAAAAAAAGCATAAAATATTGTTTAGGTTGGCATAAGGAAAAATGACCAGTGGCAAAATGCCTGTCTGTGTTGGAGGAGCTGATATCTGGTGAGTGTACACATTGTATGATTTGAGGTCAACCAAATGAAGAGAAATTTTGAGAATATGACATTGCATATGTAGTTTGGGTGTCATATGTGTCGTATTTCAAATCCATGGGAAAAAAAACTAATATTTATAGGATATAAATATAAGGCTTCCCATATGGCACTGTGGTAAAGAATTTGCCTGGAGACTCAAGAGTCATGGGTTCAGTCCCTGTGTCAAGAAGATCCACTGGAGTAGAAATGGCAACTCACTCCAATATTCTTGCCTGGAACATAAGTTGAGGTTTCAAGGCTTCAAAACGTTGGAACTATCTTTTGAAATGGTAAATAAGTCTAAGAAATAGGACCTATTAGGCTGACATAGGTGGAATAAAGGCAGTAAGTGTTTCAGAAAGCAGAAAAGTGTGTGGAAGTCAATGAGTCAGAAGCTTTAAATTTGGTGATTCAGCCAAAGTTAAAAAGAAAGGTAAGAGGCAGAGGGTGAACTAGCTCATGCCTACCTTTTATAAATCTGTAAATGTCCATTTTAGCACACTGTAGTTACTGTCATCTTGATTTGATAATCATCATTGTCAAACTCTAGATGCATTGGTAGAGCATGTTTTGAAACTGCAGATTTTAAGGACAAGTCCTTTGGGCCCTGGTGAACCACAAAATTCACTCTATGACATATCTGAACCATTGTTATTTTTCTAATGTCTAAAGATGAAATAAATAAGAAAATGTGAATGAGAAACTAGCTATTAAGGACTCCAGATGAAAGTTGCTAAGTTACTTACTATATTCTTTTCTTCAAGAAATGTGACTCTGAGCTCTACTTGTTTTTATTTTCTCTCTCTATGCTCTTTTATAATTTTATGGGAGAAAATATTTCAGCTCCTTATTGTGCAATTTTTGAACATGAAAGCAAAGGAAAGCCATCAAAAGAAATAATCATCAAAATGTAAATGGGGGTGATTATATATTAGTACTAAGGGAAAAAAAGCATAAAATATTGTTTAGGTTGGCATAAGGAAAAATGACCAGTGGCAAAATGCCTGTCTGTGTTGGAGGAGCTGATATCTGGTGAGTGTACACATTGTATGATTTGAGGTCAACCAAATGAAGAGAAATTTTGAGAATATGACATTGCATATGTAGTTTGGGTGTCATATGTGTCGTATTTCAAATCCATGGGAAAAAAAACTAATATTTATAGGATATAAATATAAGGCTTCCCATATGGCACTGTGGTAAAGATTTGCCTGGAGACTCAAGAGTCATGGGTTCAGTCCCTGTGTCAAGAAGATCCACTGGAGTAGAAATGGCAACTCACTCCAATATTCTTGCCTGGAACATTCCATGGAGGAGCCTGCAGGCTATGATCCATAGGGTGGCAAAGAGTTGGACACAACTGAGCACACACACATTAAGGATAGAATAAAAAAAAATACAGAGAAATAATGATAAGTGAAAGAGAAGAGTGAAAAAGTTGGCTTAAAACTAAACGTTCAGAAAACTAAGATCATGATATCTGGTTCCATCACTTCATGGCAAATGGATGGGGAAACAATGGAAACAGTAACAGACTTTATTTTGAGGGGCTCCAAAATCACTGCAGATGGTGACTGCAGCCATGAAATTAAAAGACACTTGCTTCTTGGAAGAAAAGTTATGAGCAACCTAGACAGCATATTAAAAAGCAGAGACATTTCTTTGTCAACAAAGCTCCATCTAGTCAAAACTATGGCTTTTCCAGTAGTCATGTATGGATGTGAGAGTTGGACTATGAAGAAAGCTGAGCGCCGAAGAATTGATGCTTTTGAACTGTGGTGATGGAGAAGACTCTTGAGTCCCTTGGACTGCAAGGAGATCCAACCCATCCATCCTGAAGGAAATCAGTCCTGAATATTCACTGGAAGGACTGATATTGAAGCTGAAACTCTAATACTTTGGCCACCTGATACAAAAAAAACTGACATATTTGAAAAGACCCTGGTGCTGGTGAAGAGCCTAAGCTACTCCATCTTATAAAAGAACTCCACTCCATTTTGTAAAGGTTCCAGGCAAATAGACTTAGACTTTGGATATTACCTACCCTTACCCTACTGTTCACGAGCCAATCGGCCCTTAGGTTAAACCTCCTGACTTTATGTTCAGGAACTTGTGATTTTCCTTGAAAGTAAAAACCAACCGGGAATCTACATACAACCCTATAGAATAAGGTAACCAATCAGTTGTCCTTCAGCCTGAACACCCCCTTTTTACCCTTTTACCTGAATGTTCCCTATATAAGCTGTGTAACCCAAAACTTGGGGCTCCCTCCCTGCGTCGCTGCATCTGTGTTGGTGGGAGCCCCAGCTCAAGCTTGGTAATAAAAACTCTCTTGCTTTTGCATCAGATATCGGCTCCCTGGTGGTCATTGGAGATTTCACGACTTGGACACAACATTGGGAAAGATTGAAGGCAGGAGGAGAAGGGGATGACAGAGGAAGAGATGGTTGGATGGCATCACTGACTCAATGGACATGAGTTTGAGTAAACTCCGGGGTTGGTGATGGACAGGGAAGCCTGGTGTGCTGCAGTCCATGGGGTCACAAGGGTTAGACACAGCTGAGTGACTGAACTGAACTGAACTGAATGATAAGACTGTAACTGAGGGTTCTCTTGAAACATTTAGAGTGTCTTCAGATTTTTCAAATGTTTCTTTAAAGTGAAAATCATAACTTCACTTTTACCCTGTAGATCTCTTTAAATCTAAAGCAAGTGTCTTATAGATAGCAGTTGGTTTACTTTTTAATATGTTTAGTCACGCTGTATCTTTTGATTGGTAGGTTTAACTCACTGACATATAAAATAATTATTGATAAGTAAGGACTTATTACTTCCATTTTGTTAACCATTTCTTGTTTTGTTCTTATCTTGTCCTTTTTTCTTGCTGTCTTTCTCTGTGTGTGTGGTGACATACCTTGATTCTTTCGTCTTAACTACTGTGTATCTGCTGTAGATTTTTCTTTTATGGTTACCCTGAGGTTTGCAACAAACCTCATAGTTCTAACAATCTATTTTAAGCTGATAACAACAAAAGCTCTACACTTTTACTTCCACCTCCTATACTTTGTTATTGACATCAGCATTTACTTCCTTTTATATTGTGTGGCCATTAAAAATATTTTGCAGTCACAATTATTCTTAATAATGTCTTTTAACTTTTATAATAGGATTAAAAGTGATTTACATGGCATCATTACAATATAACAGGATTCAGTGTTTGTCTATGTGTTTACCTTTACCAGTGCTGCTGCTGCTGCTAAGTCGCTTCATCGTGTCTGACTCTGTGTGACCCCATAGTCGGCCTCCTACCAGGCTTCCCCGTCCTGGGATTCTCCAGGCAAGAACACTGGAGTGGGTTTCCATTTCCTTCTCCAATGCAGGAAAGTGAAAAGTGAAAGGGAAGTTGCTCAGTCGTGTCCGACTCTTAGTGACCTCATGGGCTGCAGCCCACCAGGCTCCTCTGTCCATGGGATTTTCCAGGCAAGAGTACTGGAGTGGGGTGTCATTGCCTTCTCCGATCTTTACCAGTGAGATATGTGCAATATTTTGTATTGCTTTTTAGCATCTATTCATTTCAGTTGAAGGATTCCCCTTGGTAATTCTTATAGAGAAGGGCTAGTGTAAACAAACTGTCTCAGGATTTTTCATTTTTTGTTTTTTGTTTGTTTATCTGGTAAAGTCCTTTATTTTTTTGTACTATACTAATGTAAATGCATATACAGTAAATGTTACTGAGAAAGCCATGGAATAAAATGGAGGTAGAATAAAGGAAGTAATAAGAGAAACTACAAAAAAAAAAAAAAGTAAAGAATAATCCCATGAATAAGTGCAGGAAGAGAAAGGGTGCCCTTACATGACATGAGGTCAAACAGGTCCACACATTTATCACCCACTAGCATCTAAGTCATAATTTTTCCCCTAAGACTTACTGTTTTTATTTAAAAGTAGGACTCCAGCAAGTATGTAAGATATCTTCAGTACCAAAACACCATCCTCAAGTTGACCTCCTCCGATATTTTTCATTCCATAGTTTGAAAGGCTTTGTGCTCTGTAATGGGATGCCAGGTTGGAAAATTGAAAGGACATGATTACTGCTGAAATAATCAGAGTTCTAAAGGGAGATAAGCCAGCTTGTGAGTCTGTATCTATCCATAAAATGCACAATGAGTTTATTGTCTGTCTGCCAGCATTTAAAACAGCCTTTGACTGAACGATAGTACCAGAAATCCAAATTTAAGCAATTATTCTGGCATACTGTAGCTGCCGGCAGTGTACATAGCTTGACACAGTCATTAGTTTTTAAGCTGCTTTAGAGAAAATGTGTTATCAGAAACCCAATTTACTCCTGACGGAATACAATTGGGCAACCAAAGCATGGAGACTGTCAAGGGTTTCTTCTAAGGAAAGAAGGCTGCTGACATAAGATGCCCTGTATCCGAAATATATCTATACATCTAGGGATTTTTTTAGTACTCAAGTTTTTGCCTCCTTATCCATTATAAATATCTCTTTCTCTCTGCTAAGTAATAGTTAACATAAACAGAGAACATTTTGTCCTATACTAAAGCCCTACAGCATGGCTAATGGCACCCTACTCAAAATGATGGTGGGACAGCTGGCCTGCATGTTGGTGGTGAAATAAAAAGAAGGGTAACAGAAATGCCTGCCAAGTGGGGAATAAGTTTGCAAGCAAAAAGAGGTGACTGAGAACTTCAGAGGTTGGAAACTGTCTTCATGTGCCCTCACTTCTGGCTCCACCAAACCCTGACATTTGAAACTTTAAACATGAATTTGAAAGACATGTCACAAGAGAAGAAAAAAGTCCCAGCCTGATGAACATGAGTATGTTTTAATATAATAATGTACTTTCGATTCTCAAGTAGCAAAACAGCTGAAATACTGACTGTTAGCCAAAAGTCACTTGTTTCTGGTTAGCATTTAGAACCTTGTTGCAAGATTAGGGATTTTTTTTTTTTAATTCAGTCCAAAATACTGTAAATGTTTCTCAAACAAAGAAGGAATGTGGGCCAGGGGGATTAAATATTCTATGAAGATGGAAGAAAATGGGGAAGGGAATATGATATTCAAGAAAAATTCTCTGTTTAAGGCACATGATGTGTGAGGTTGGTCATCAGAGAAGAGATTGTCAGATTAACTTCAGTGCATATTTTAAAGAACATTTGATAGGTAGGTGATAAACAGGTTGGTTGATGCATATATTTATTAAACAAACATTTAGTAAATATCTACTATATTCCAGGCGTCATACCATTCAGATTCTGAAAATGCAGCAGTGAATAAGAGATGTTTCAAGCTAGCAAGTGGCTAATATTCTTAAGTGAATGATTCACAATAAACACATTGGGTTATTTCAGTGGTGACACATCTTAAAAAGAAACTGAAACAAGCTCCCATCACAGCTTACAAGTGTTCAACGTTAGATATGGGGGTTAAGAAAGATCTGTCTGAGGAGGTGACATTTGAGTTGGCCACGTGTAAGGAAGAAAGAGATGCTTCAGGCAGAGGAATGGCACTTACAGTGACCCTGAAAAAAATGAGCTTAAGAAAGCAAAGAGGACCAATGTGGCTAAATCTTACTGACAAAAAGTGAGGATGCAGTTTATAACAGATGAGAAACAGAGGCAGAGATTGGGTCATGGAAAACTCTGAGACTAGTAAAAAGCCCAGCTGTAAATCACTGTGGATTCTAAGAAGACAAATTTGCTAACTAATAGACTTGTGGCTGTATGGCAGGAAAGACATGATAATGACTTAGATAATGTGTCTCATGAAGATGGATAGATTTGAGATGTGTTTTGAAAGTAGTATTAATGGAATTTCTCAGTCATTGGATACAGGAATCGATGAAATAAAAAAGTAACAAGAATGGTTCTTGGCTTTTGATTTGAGCCTCAGACTGAAAACCACCCAAATATTCCTTCAAAAGGTATATAGTTAAAGCAAAATGTAATCCATTCATACTATGATATACTACTCAGCTATTATAAGGAAGCAACCATTCATACAAGCAATGGCTTGGATGATACTGAATTCAGGGGAATTATTTTGAGTAAAAAAAGCCAATTTCAAAAAGTTATATACACTGTGATTCCATTTACATAGCAATATGAAACAAAATATACAGAGGTGAAGATATACTGGTAGTCAGGGATTATGGAAGAGAGCAGGAAGGATGTAGCTGTGGCCTTACAAGGGTTTTATGTATGATGCTAGAGATGAAAATATTCTATGGCTGTGATGGTCACAAAAAAAATCTATACATGAGGCAAAATTTCATAGAACTAAATACAAGCAAGACAAATGAATGCCTATAAAAGATGAAATTTGAATAAAATGAGTGGATTACATTGATAGGAAATGTATGGTTATAACCTGTAACTATAGTTATGCAAGATGTTATAATGAAGAGGAAATCTTGAACAGTAAATGGAATTTCTCTGTATTATCTTATAATTGTATATAAATCTACATCTCAAAATTAAAAAAAAATAACTCCTGGCATTATGAAGAGAAGGTAAAATTGGATGCTACAATATCTGTGGTCTCAGTGAGAAAATTTATGGAAGGATAGCTGTTGGTTTTATGGATTACATCATTCAAATTGCTCTTTTAAAATTCTCTTCTCTTGGATTGTGGCTGCTTGTGTTACAAACAAAAATAGAAGTAATTCCCTGTAGTGCCTATCTCTGTTCCTTAACAACACTTCTTTAACCTCTGCATTGAATTTTAGCCACAAGGCGAGTTCTGTAAGTGCTTTCATGTTGTGAGTGATGCACCACCAACAAAATCACCTGGTATGTTAATAGAACAATGCGGAGTCGGAGTTCTGCACTACCCCTGGGCTACTCAGAACCTGGGTGCATAGTAATTATCTCCAAGAAATGGTGTAAGGCTGCTTTTAAATGACTCCAGCACTTTAGTACTATTTATAGAATAGTAAATACCCTATTTATAGAAAGGAAAGGAGTAAGCATCGTGGTTGAGGACATGCTTTGAAGCCAGCCAGGCATACGTTGGCTTTCTTTATCCATCACATCTTAACTATTGGAATTCCATCAAATGAATTGACTTTTAAAAATCTCAACTTCTTCTTTTTTTAAATACTAATAATAGCACATGATTTGGTGAAGAGCCAATGTTAAAAATTTGTATTGCTTTAAAAATCGACTGAAAAAAACAACAAAAACAAAAACTACACAGTAATATCCATACCTCTTTACCTCTCACTCCCTCTATCCATGCAGGGATGGATGGATGGATGTATCTATTCGTGGTATCTACTTTTCTTTTTCTATAAATTTAATATGTAAATGCTTATGATATGTTTCCTATTTTAAACTGTAAACATTTTAGGACAAAGACTTGGATATTTGCTTTTTTAAAAAAAATCTCATTAAGGTCCTGGATGCCCTGTTGTTGCTGTTGTTTAGTTGACTTTTTAAAAATATTAACCAACATTTTCATTATCAATAATCAAAGTTAAATATTAAACTTTGTCTAACATTTTTACAAATATTTTTTCACTCTGTGTACCATAATTACTTTTAATATAAGAATGCTTTTTATCACTTACTCTTAAATTCAGACTCTATGTAAATTTAAGATATTTAATTACAGAAGAAGGGATCAGCATGTAAGTCATAAACAATAAAAAAATATGAAAAGCACCAATAAAATTTTGAAGATTATGTCTGCAGTGAACTATCTTATTTGATAATCTTAACTAGGTAAAAAAAAAAAACTAGAAAAATTTTTTTATAAAGAAATGCTTTCCATATGCTAGAATTCTTTTTTATAGAACTCTTATTCAACACATGCTATATTTTTAATATAAATTTAATTTGTTCAGTTGAATTAGTCAGTCTTAAACTCTGTGTACCATAATTACTTTTAATATAAGAATGCTTTTTATCACTTACTCTTAAATTCAGACTCTATGTAAATTTAAGATATTTAATTACAGAAGAAGGGATCAGCATGTAAGTCATAAACAATAAAAAAATATGAAAAGCACCAATAAAATTTTGAAGATTATGTCTGCAGTGAACTATCTTATTTGATAATCTTAACTAGGTAAAAAAAAAAAACTAGAAAAATTTTTTTATAAAGAAATGCTTTCCATATGCTAGAATTCTTTTTTATAGAACTCTTATTCAACACATGCTATATTTTTAATATAAATTTAATTTGTTCAGTTGAATTCAGTCAGTCTTATCCAACTCTTTGTGACCCCATGAACTGCAGCATGCCAGGCTTCCCTGTCCATCACCAACTCCCAGAACTTGCTCAAACTCATGTCCATCGAGTCGGTGGTACCATTCAACAATCTCATCCTCTTTCATCCCCTTCTTCTCCTGCCTTTAATCTTTCCCAACATTAGAGTCTTTTCAAATGAGTCAATTCTTTGCATCAGGTGGCCAAAGTATTGGAGCTTCAGCATTAGCCCTTCCAATGAATATTCAGGGTTGATTTCCTTTATGATGGACTGCTTTGATCTTCTTGCTGTCCAAGGGACTCTCAGGAGTTCGTCAGCACCACAGTTAGAAAGCATTAATTATTTGGTGCTCAACCTTCTTTATGGTCCAACTCTCACATCCACACGTGACTACTGAAAAAACATAGCTTTGGGTAAATAGATGTTTCTTGGCAATGTAATGTCTCTGCTTTTTAATATTCTGTCTAGGCTCTTCATAGCTTTTTTCCCAAGGAACTAGTGTCTTTTAATTTTATGGCTGCAGTCACCATCTGCAGTGATTTTGGAGACAAGAATATAAAGTCTGTCACTGTTTCCATTTCCATTTTTTCCCCATATATTTGCCATGAAGTGATGGGACTGGATGCCATGATCTTAAATTTTTTGAATGTTGAGTTTTAAGCCAGCTTTTTCACTCTTCTTTCACTGTCATCAAAAGGCTCTTTAGTGCCCATTCACTTGCCACCATTAGGGAGGTATCATCTGTGTATTTGAGGTTATTGGCATTTCTCCCAGCAATCTTGATTTCACCTTTTGATTCATTCAGCCTGGCATTTTTCATGATGTACTCTGCATAAAACTTAAATAAGTAGGGTGACAGTATACAGCTTTGATGTACTCCTTTCCCAATTTTGAACCAGTCCATTGTTCCATGTCCGGTTCTAATTGTTGCTTCTTGACCTGCATATGGGTTTCTCAGGAGGTAAGTAAGGTGCTCTGGTATTCCCATCTCTTTAAGAATTTTTCACAGTATGCTGTGATCCACACAGTCAAATCTTTAACATAGTCAGTGAAGAAGGTGTTTCTCTGGAATTCCCCCACTTTTTCTATGATCCAGTGGATATTGGCAATTTGATCTCTGGTACCTCTGCCTATTCTAAATCCAGCTTGAACATCTGGAAGTTCTTGGTTCATACACTGTTGAAGCCTCCCTTGAATAATTTTCAGCATTACCTTGCTAGCATGTGAAATGAGCACAACTGTATGTTGGTTTGAACACTCTTTGACATTGCCCTTCTTTGAGATTAGAATGAAAACAAATTTTCCAGTTTGCTGAGTTTTGCAAATTGCTGACATATTGCATGCATCACTTTAACAGCATCATCTTTTAGGATTTGAAATAGCTAAGCTGGAGTTCTGTCTCCTCCACTAGCTTTGTTCATAGCCATGCCCACTTGACTGCACATTCCTGGTTGTCTGGCTCTAGCTGAGTGACCACACCATTATGTTTACTGGGATCATTAAGACCGTTTTTGTATAGTTCTTCTGTGCCTTCTTGCCACCTCTTCCTAATCTCTTCTACTTTGGTTAGGTCCTTGCCATTTCTGTCCTTTATTATGCTCATCTTTGCATAAAATGTTCCCTTGGGATCCCTGATTTTCTTGAAAAGATCTCTAGTCTTTCCCATTCTATTGTTTTCTTCTATTTCTTTGCATTGTGCACTTAAGAAGGCTTTTTCTCCTTGCTTTGCTCTGGAACTCTGCATTCAGTTGGGTGTATCTTTGTCCTTTGTCTTTCACTTCTTTTCTCAACTCTTTGTAAGGCTTCCTTTGGTAACTATTTTGCCTTCTTCCATTTATTTTTCTTGGGGATGGACACTGCCTCCTGTACATTGTTACCAACCTCCAACCATAGTTCTTCAGGCACTCTATATGGATGCTCTGATTGATTGAAAAAGTTCTTGATTGACATCATCTTTAGTTATGCTGCTGCTGCTAAGTCGTGTCTGACTCTGTGACCCCATCGACGGCAGCCCACCAGGCTCCCCCGTCCCTGAGATTCTCCAGGCAAGAACACTGGAGTGGCTTGCCATTGATTTCTCCAATGCATGAAAGTGAAAAGTGAGTGAAGTTGCTCAGTTATGTCTGATTCTTCCCGACCCCATGTACTGCAGCCTAGCAGGTTCCTCCATCCATGGGATTTTCCAGGCAAGAGTACTGGAGTGGGTTGCCATTACCTTCTCCATCTTTACTTACAGATGTTGATAAATTTGGAAAAAGATTAGCATGTAGGTACTTTGTCCAATATTGTGAGAAGCAATTAACAAAATCCATGAATTATTTCTTTGCTATATCTTCTTATGTAATGTTCAAGTTCATGTTTGTCACCAGAATTTGATATTGACTTATCTTTCTAGAACACTTGGGCCCATTTTTTGGTCATTTACCTTATCTCTAAATTGGCCTCAAAAGAAATATAATTATTAATTAAATATTGACAGAGGATGAGCCATTATATTCCAGCATCTAACTAATATGCTGTTAAATATTATGGATCCATGAAAATTAACTCCCTGTTTTGAAATAAGTAATTTCTGTTTATTTTATCTCATTTTTGAGCTTACGAAAAGTCAGACATATAACTCAGTTCAATGTGAATATACCCCTGACAGAACTGGAGGGTTTACCAGCTCTGCACATCTTGGCATAGACATTTGTTGAAAACAAATATTTTTTTTTCCCTTTCTCATTCTACTGACATCTTAAGAACCACTATATTTATAGAATCATTGTGGCAAATTAGTCTCTAAATGATGTATGAAATGAAATATCCTTGCCAACTTTGGATAATCGATTGGGATCTGCTGTGCTCAGTTAATTCTTTGAATGTGTGTTTGTGTTCAATTTTATTTATTGTTCCTCTTTTTTTTTTTACTATAAATGTATTTAAATTTGTTTTCAAAAATTAATCTAAGATATTGGGGTAATCATTTAGACCTGATAAACAATTATTGAGACTAACTTCAGAAATTATATTGTGGAATATAAATGTATGCATATATTATTTATGTGCAGAAACACAGATATAACTTATTTAGGTTACAGCAACTTTCTAAAGTCACTTAGGTCAATTATGTGCTAGGTATGTAAATTTATTCAAAGAATTCTGAGCCACATTAACAATACCTGAAAATTCTTGCATTGTACTAACATCAAAGAGCTGAGCCACACATGATTAAGATTGATATAAGATCCTTGAATTTCAGACTATCCACAGGTTTCAAAATTAATTTTCAAAGCATTAAGTATACTAAACCATAGAGATTTGGAAAACAGAAATGCTCTTTGAACTTCAATTTAAAGTTTGAATAATAGACTTTTTTCTCATTGTAAAAATAGATGCTTATTTTTTCTGAAAATAATGTGACATTATTAATCTCTATGGATATTTTCAAATACCCCAGAAGGATAAATATATATTTAATGTAACAAAAGATATAAGTAAATGTCCAAAGAAGAGACTCTTACAGA
>SJYC01150240.1:47-33896 GCA_006408675.1 Madoqua kirkii
GCCTATACTGAAATTCATATGAATGAAATATAAAAAATAAAATATAAGAAGCCATACTAAAACTAGCATCAATTTTCTTTTTAATCCCCCTGATTGTTCTCTAAACTTCTATATACTGCTTTTTATAATTGTATTATCTATAAATAAATATTGAAACAATTTGGGGTTCTATTGATAATATATAAAATTATTTTCTTCTGTCTAGGTTCTAAGACTACTAAGGAAGCAATGAGACTTCCAATTATGTCAACCAGTTTAAATGAACACCACTGACAAAGTATATTTAGAACACAATCTAGTATTTTATGATCACTAAAAATTATATTTCATAGATACGCAGTAAACAACATTTTAAGTGAAAGTAACTTTTCTATTCCTTTATAAAAAGAAAGCTAGTTGCAGTTGCCTATTAATAGGTACAACAATAAAGAATATATCACACACCTGTTATCTTCTCGCCTAAACAAAAATAAAGTATAGCTATATCCTGCCTCAGAGAAGGCAATGGCAACCCACTCCAATACTCTTGCCTGGAAAATCCCATGGGCAGAGGAGCCTGGTGGGCTGTGGTCCATGGGGTCACTACGAGTCGGACACAACTGAGCGACTTCACTTTCACTTTTCACTTTTATGCATTGGAGAAGGCAATGGCAACCCACTCCAGTGTTCTTGCCTGGAGAATCCCAGGGACGGGGAGCTTGGTGGGCTGCCGTCGATGGGGTTGCTGAAGCAACTTAGCAGCCGCAGCAGCAGCATACCCTGCCTGGTTAATATGCTTTTTCTAGAATTACAAAATACAATTTTCAGTGGACATAAGCTAAATCTTGAGTTCAGTTCCTAAGGTACTGTTCCTTGAATCTAATATTCAATTAATTAGCAAAACAAAGCCAATATGCCTGTTACAGAAGGAATAGACTTACTGGGTGAGCAGAACTAACAAATTACCAAAAATACCCAAACTAAGTCAAAACTAAAAAATCTCCACCACAAATAGGATATAGAATTATTTTGACTATAAAGACTCTAACATGAATAATCCAACAATTCTTAATGAATGGACTAAATGAAAAATATCTATGATATTGCCTATCATTCATATTATTTTTTTAAACTAAAAATTATTCCTAAGTAAATATTTTTAAAATGAATATAGGACTATTTAGAAGCAAAACTCTAAACTATCTCAACGAAAAGAGACTTTTGGTATAGAGAAATATAAAAGTTTTAAGAGGAGCTCAGGACACAATATTTTCATTGGTTTTTGCAAAGATTATCACTGAAGTTTTTTAATGTATCTACAATATGTTATATCAAAGAGAATATTAATCTATTTTAATTCCATTAACAATAAAGTTCAGTTCAGTCACTCAGTCGTGTCTGACTATTCACGACTCCATGAATTGCAGCATGCCAGGCCTTCCTGTCCATCACCAACTCCAGGAGTTCACTCAGACTCATTCATTGAGTCAGTGATGCCATCCAGCCATCTCATCCTTGGTGGTCCCCTTCTCCTCCTGCCCTCAATCCCTCCCAGCATCAGAGTCTTTTCCAATGAGTCAACTCTTCACATGAGGTGGCCAAAGTACTGGAGTTTCAGCTTCAGCATCATTCCTTCCAAAGAACTCCCAGGGTTGATCTCCTTTAGAATGGATTGGTTGGATCTTCTCGCAGTCCAAGGGACTCTGAAGAGTCTTCTCCAACACCATAGTTCAAAAGCATCAATTCTTCGGTGCTCAGCCTTCTTCACAGTCCAACTCTCACATCCACACATGACCATAGGAAAAACCATAGCCTTGACTAGCTGGACCTTCGTCGGCAAAGTAATGTCTCTGCTTTTGAATATATTATCTAGGTTGATCATAACTTTTCTTCCAAGGAGTAAGCATCTTTTAATTTCATGGCTGCAGTCACCATCTGCAGTGATTTTGGAGCCCCTCAAAATAAAGTTTGACACTGTTTCCACTGTTTCTCCATTTATTTCCCATGAAGTGATGGGACCAGATGCCATGATCTTTGTTTTCTGAATGTTGAACTTTAAACCAACTTTTTCGCTTTCCTCTTTCACTTTCATCAGAGGCTCTTTAGTTCTTCTTCACTTTCTGTCATAAGGGTGGTATCATCTGCATATCTGAGGTTATTGATATTTCTCCTGGCAATCTTGATTCCAGCTTGTGTTTCTTCTAGTCCAGCATTTCTCTTGATGTACTCTGCATATAAGTTAAATAAACAGGGTGACAGTATACAGTCTTGACGTACTCCTTTTCCTATTTGGAAACAGTCTGTTGTTCCATGTCCAGTTCCAACTGTTGCTTCCTGACCTGCATACAGATTTCTCAAGAGGCAGGTTAGGTGGTCTGGTATTCCCATCTCTTTCAGCATTTTCCACAATTTATTGTGATCCACACAGTCAAACGCTTTGGCATAGTCAATAAGCAGAAATAGATGTTTTTCTGGAACTCTCTTGCTTTTTCCATGATCCAGCAGATGTTAGGAATTTGATCTCTGGTTCCTCTGCCTTTTCTAAAACCAGCTTAAACATCTGGAAGATCACAGTTCCTGTACTGCTGAAGTCTGGCTTAGAGAATTTTGAGCATTATTTTACTAGCGTGTGAGATGAGTGCAATTGTGCAGTAGTTTAAGCATTCTTTGGCATTGTCTTTCTTTGGGATTGGAATGAACATGGACCTTTTCCAGTTTTCTGGCCACTGCTGAGTTTTCCAAATTTGCTGGCATATTGAGTGCAGCACTTTCACAGCATCATCTTTCAGGATTTGAATTAGCTCCACTGGAATTCCATCACCTCCACTACCTTTGTTCATAGTGATCCTTTCTAAGGCCCACTTGACTTCACATTCCTAGATGTCTTGCCCTAGATGAGTGATCACATCATCATGATTATCTGGGTCATGAAGATCTTTTTTGTACAGTTATTCTGTGTATTCTTGCCACCTCTTCTTAATATCTTCTGCTTCTGTTAGGTCCAGACCGTTTCTGTCCTTTATCAAGCCCATCTTTGCATGAAATGTTCCCTTGGTATCTCTAATTTTCTTGAAGAGATCTCTAGTTTTTCCAGTTCTGTTCTTTTCCTCTATTTCTTTGCATTGATCGCTGAAGAAGGCTTTCTTTTCTCTTCTTGCTATTCATTGGAGCTCTGCATTCAGATGCTTATATCTTTCCTTTTCTCCTTTGCTTTTCACCTCTCTTCTTTTCACAGCTATTTGTAAGGCCTCCCCAGAGAGCCATTTTGCTTTTTTGCATTTCTTTTCCATGAGGATGGTCTTGATCCCTTTCTCCTGTACAATGTCAGGAACCTCCGTCCATAGTTCATCAGGCACTCTATCTATCAGATCTAGGCCCTGAAATCTATTTCTCACTACCACTGTATAATCATAAGGGATTTGATTTAGGTCATACCTGAATGGTCTAGCGGTTTTCCCTACTTTCTTCAATTTAAGTCTGAATTTGGTAATAAGGAGTTCATGATCTGAGCCACAAAAGTTATTGATAGAAAAATAATATATAAACCAGAATATATCTTTTCTTTGAACATGTGCATTTTTCTATGAGACAAACTGCAAGTGTTAGTCACTTGGTTGTGTCCAAGTGTTGCAGTCCCATGGAGTGTAGCCCACCAGGCTCCTCTGTCCATGGAATTCTCCAGGGAAGAATACTGGAGTGGGTTGCCATATCCTCCTCCAGGGGATCTCTATGACCCAGGGATTGAACTTAGATCTCCCATGCTGCAGACAAATTCTTTACCATCTAAGCGAGTAGTGTTGTGCAATTAGACTGAAACTCATTAAGGCTAAGGACCAAGGTCTGATTTTGTCTTTAAGAACTGTAATGCTTATTTCAACAAATCACACTTATTGTTCTGACCAGTAGATAATCTCTAAAGTCCTGAATGTTTTTGTAAAATTCACCTAGGGATTAAAGATCCCTGATATCCTCTGACTCATCATAATCAACCATCTGGGAAGATGTGGTCTTCTATTCTTCAAGCATCCCAATCCAGCCAGGCTTTCAGTTCAGTTCAATTCAGTCTCTCAGTCGTGTCCGACTCTTTTTGACCCCATGAATCGCAGCACACCAGGCTTCCCTGCCCATCACCAACTCCCAAAGTTCTCTCAGACTCATGTCCATCAAGTCGGTGATGCCATCCAGCCATCTCATCCTCGGTTGTTCCCTTCTCCTCCTGCCCCCAATCCCTCTCAGCATCAATGTATTTTCCAATGAGTCCACTCTGCCCATGAGGTGGCCAAAGTACTGGAGTTTCAGCTTTAGCATCATTCCTTCCAAAGAAATCCCAAGGTTGATCTCCTTTAGAACAGACTGGTTGGATCTCCTTGCAGTCCAAGGGAATCTCAAGAGTCTTCTCCAACACCACAGTTCAAAAGCATCAATATTATGTAATCAATCTGTTTTTGGTGTTGACCATCTGGTGATGTCCATGAATAAAGTCTTCTCTTGTGTTCTTGGAAGAGGATGTTTGCTATGACCATTACATTTTCTTGGCAAAACTCTGTTAGTCTTTGCCCTGCTTCATTCTGTATTCCAAGGCCAAATTTTCCTGTTACTCTAGGTGTTTCTTGACTTCCTACTTTTGTGTTCCAGTCCTCTATAAGGAAAAGGACATCTTTTGGGGGTGTTACTTCTAACAGTTTAATTTTGCCTGTTTCAAAAAGTAAATGGAAAAAATATATATACAATATTCTCTTTTCTGTCTTGCCTCTGTAACTCAGTCTATTGTTTTTAAGATTCATTCATGTTATCAAGAATGTTTATAGTTCATTCTATATATTGCTGTTTAGCATTGCAACAATATACCATAATTTCCTGATCTATGCTAAGGGATATATGGGATATTTCCATCTTGGGGCTATTGTCAAAATTTTATGGAAATATGTTCTAGTCATATGCTTTCATTCTTCTGGTAAATACCTAGAAGGAGAACTCTAAGCATTCCAGTGCTAAAGAGTTTTCCAAATGTCACAATTTTCTACTTTTAACAGAATGTATGAAAGTTCCAGTTGCTTCACAACCTCATCAACATTTGATGTTGTCAGACTTTTTTTCTTTTAGCCATTCTGATTGGTGTGATCTTTTAACTCTAGGTGGTTTAATATCCATTTTTCTGATGGCTATGAAGCCAATCAACTTTTCTTGCATTGATTGAAAAGTTTTATATTCTTTGGTATCCTTGTCTTTCCTCCCTTTGTTATCAGGATATTGTCTTTTTACTATTGAATTGTAGGAGAGGTTTTTAAATTCTGGGTATCACCTTTTATCAAAAAGTGAAAGTGAAAGTCACTCAGTTGTGTCTGACTCTTTGCAAACCCATGAACTATACAGTCCATGGAATTCTCCAGGACAGAATACTGGAGTGGGTAGCCTTTCTCTTCTTCAGAAGATTTTAATGGTAATAATTTCTTCTAGTGTGAGGCTTGCCTTCTCATTTTTGTGATGGTGTCTTTAGAACAAGTGTTGACAAACAATAACCCATGGATCAAATCCAGCTTGCTACCTGATTTTTATAATAAAGTTTATTGGAACACAGTCTCACCCATTAGTTTATGTATTGCCATCAATGGTTGTTTCCACACTACAAAATATGAGTTCAGTTCCATCCAGTTCACTCAGTTGTGTCCAGTTCTTTTCGACCCCATGAATCGCAGCACTCCAGGCCTCCCTGTCCATCACCAGCTCCCAGAGTTTACCCAAACTCATGTCCGGTGATGCCATCCAGCCATCTCATCCTCTATTGTCCCCTTCACCTCCTGCCTCCAATCCCTCCCAGCATCAGGGTCCAATGAGTCAACTCTTTGCATCAGGTGGCCAAAGTAATGGAGTTTCAGCTGTAGCATCAGTCCTTCCAATGAACACCCAGGACTGATCTCCTTTAGGATGGATTGGTTGGACCTGCTTGCAGTCCAAAGGACTCTCAAGAATCTTCTCCAACACCACAGTTCAAAAGCATCAATTCTTTGGCACTCGGCTTTCTTCACAGTCCAACTCTCACATCCATACACGACTACTGGAAAAACCATAGCCTTGACTAGACGAACCTTTGTTGGCAAAGGAATGTCTCTGCTTTTCAATACCCTACCTAGGTTGGTCATAACTTTCCTTCCAAGGAGTAAGCATCTTTTAATTTCATGGCTGCAGTCACCATCTGCAGGGATTTTGGAGCCCAAACAAATAATGTTTGACACTGTTTCCACTGTTTCCCCATCTATTTCCCATGAAGTGATGGGACCAGATGCCATGATCCTCATTTTCTGAATGTTGAGCTTTAAGCCAACTTTTTCACTCTCCTCTTTTACTTTCATAAAAATAGTCTGACACTGTTTCCACTGTTTCCCCATCTATTTCCCATGAAGTGATGGGATCAGATGCCATGATCTTTGTTTTCTGAATATTGAGCTTTAAGCCAAACTTTTCGCTTTCCTCTTTCACTTTCATCAAGAGAAAGCTACAAGCAAACAAATGCTTACAATCCATGGGGGTTGTATAAGAGTGGGCATACCATGCTTTTCTTCTGCGCTTTGATCTTCTCTTTTATCATCTCCTTCTGGACGGGGTCTTGTCAATTATCCTAGCCTATCAATCCCTCCCACTCTATTTCCTTCTTTTCCAAACAGGTCCAAGCCTCTCTCATTTGAAAAAAAAAAAGCAAGAAAAAAGACAATTTTTTTCCTTTAGCCTTTGTAAATGTCAGAGACCAGGTGATGTTTGAGTTCAGACTTAGAGACTGAGAGTTTAGCAGGCAGATAAAGAAGATGAATTCAGGTGAGGACAACCGCAGCAGGTAGCGTGCCACGTCCTGAGGCTCCGAGAGGCAGGGACCTGTGAGTAGTTTGGGGTTGCTGCAGTGTCCTGGGGAAGGGGAGGGAAAGTGGGCAGTCTGAGAACAGGTTACCATGTGCTATCAATACTGCTCTCAAGAGTCTGGTGTTGTGTAACTACTGTATAGGGTGGTGAAGACAGCTCCCACTGGCAAAGTAGGAGGAGAGTGTTGCCCTGAGAACCTCACTTGGCAACCGCACTGGAGCAGAGGAGGATGAGAACTGCCCCATCCAGAATCAGGTGCACAACAATAGCAGCCGCTTCTTAGTGGGCACAGTGTAGACTTGGGATCTTTGAGGAGAGGCCCCACTGGTAGCAGGGAGAGAAGTCTATTCACCAAGAAGGAGGACTGACATTTAGGGGTTGGTCTGCCCAGAGCAATTCAGGGGTGGCCCGCTGGCCAGAGCTAGGCCTGCCCTCATAAAAAGAACCTATTAATCTTTTTAAAAGCTGCAGCACAAAGCAGACAGCACAGGTATTTCAAAAATAGCTTTGGGGCCTAAATTCAAATTATAATTTTACAAAGAGGCACTGGGCCACTTTCAAGGGACATGCTGGTATCCAAGGAAAGCAATTCTCCTTAATCAAGCAGTACTTTCTTAGTGCATCCGAGGCTCTAATCCAGGGAACTTCCCCAAGGTCCTGGTGAGAAATGCAGGAAGACAAGGAGAAATTCTAAAAAGAGGAATAACAATGAGACTAGATGTGTATTTTAGAAAGACACTTCTGGAAGCAAGGTGGTTAAGAGAGCCAAGAGGCCAATTATGTTGAGACCAACAGGGGCACTTTTGCAATACTTCCCGTAGAAGTGATGGAGAATTAAAAATGTAATGGGCCAACTCAGGCACATATATCATGTTAATATAAATGCTAGCCATAGGTAAGGAAACATTTGGAAATAAATGTTGGAAGAGGAAAATATAACAGTGGGAAATCCTGCTGGCACTGAAACTCCTTAATAGTGAAAGGCTAAGGACATTAAAGTAGCAATTTATTTGATAAGCAATTGATATCTGGAAGGCTAGTGACAGCCTTGTTGCCAGGAGAGCCCGGTTACGGTCTCAGCCTGTGACTTTAAAAATTTCACTGGGGGAAAAATTACAGTCGGGCAGGCAGCAGCAGGGCATGGCCTACGGCACAATATGCCGATAACTAAGTCCCAGGGAAAACTGATTTGTGGCTTCTGAGCACATGCATTGAGAGCGTCTGCTATTGACTAGTTGTGGTTCATCAGGATGTAGATCTATCTTGGCTAACAAGAAAGCACTAGAGGTCTTCATTTAGCCACTGAGCCCGTCTCCAGAGACTGCATGTGGCTGTCTTTACCTTCCTACCCATCAACACATCAAAAGCTGCAGAATATATTTTCACTTTCAAAAAAATGCAAAGTGCAAGCGAGATAAACTTGCCAAACTAGACTTGAAACAGGGTGAATGATTACAGCCCGGCTCCAGATATAAAGAATAAATCATGTGTGCCCAGCCAGAATTTTCTTATATGTGTCAACAAGAAAGATAACTGAGAGTCTGTATCCATAGGACATTCACACCATATTAATTTGACTTGAAAGGATTAAAACAATTTACCCTGGATTTCTGACTTGAATAATTGTGAGCAGCATACTTCCAGAGGCTCTCTCACTGAAGAGAGTGGTTAGAATATGCATCTTAGGACCCCTCAATAATTATCCAGCTTAGGTTTTTCACTCAAGCCATGAAGATCAAGGCAAGAATATAATTCATTTTTCATTTCATTTTCAGCAAGTCCCTTTCTGGAGGTTTGAGATTCCATTGAAATAGATTCTGCACCTTTAAATGTTTTCTCAAATTATCAGCTCTTTTGACATTGATTCTAATATCACCAAGACCTTTCCTCCCAGATGTTTTCCAGGAAGACTTACTTACAAAAGGTCATCGCTGTTTCCCAGCCTTCAAGGATCATTTAGTTTCGGCACTCTTGATTTGGGATGTGTGCAGGTGCATGAAAAAGAGAGAAGGTTACCCTTTGGTAAGCTCTATTTAATTCTCTAAAATGAGGGAAAGGTCACACTGAGGAGGTAGGCTCCTTATGCATTTGAAATAAAAGCCAGTGCTTTAGTTTTAAATTCCAGGTGGCCCAGTAAGGATTGGAATGCATGGTTTACACTGCTTCCCTTTCAGTTAGCTCTTCAGGGAGATACCACTTTGATTTACTGGACTAACGCAGGCTCCTTCGTGGCTGTAAGCAGGCCAGGTGCTGGATCAGCATGCCAGTGTACTCATCTCGATCTCGAGGTGCAGTCAGCTCCCTTATTGGGGGTTCTGTCTGGGAGGGGATCGCTGGCTCCAAATTCCCTGCCTCAGTGCTATCTCCTCACAGTTTGCGGGTTTTTTTGCGTATGTGTTCAGTTGTGTTCAACTCTTTGTGACCCCATGGACTATAGCCCACCAGGTTCCTCTGTCCATGTGATTTCCCAGGCAAGAATACTGGAGTGGGTTGCCATTTCCTTCTCCAGGGGATCTTCCCAACCGGGGAATCAAACTCAGGTCTCCTGAGTCTTCTGCATTGGCAGATGGATTTTTTACCACTGTGCCACCCGGGAAGTCATTTCCTCACAGTATTTCTTCCCAGCTCCTTGGAAAGATTCATATTATCTCACTAGTTCATGTATCCGGTATATTACTGATGTACTGGAACTGCCAGCCTGAGGTGCCACATGGCCTTTTATTTTTTCTTTCTTTTGAAAAATAAACATTAAAATTAATTTTAAACTTAGTAAACACGGTTGTGTGATGCAGAAACAATTTTTTTTTTGGCCAGAATAAAAATCATAAACAGATATACCAATTTCAAACCTGAACTTTCATCCTAAAAGTTTTTCAATTCCCTGTTCACATTTTCATACTGCAGCATAAGTGCCAGGTCTCATTTCAACACTTTTATTAAGAAAATCGACGTTAATAGCTTTCAAGCCCATTCATTCCACAAAGGTTCTTAAAAAGCTTAAAAGAATGTCTATTTCCACATGAAGGACTAGACAACACATAAACTAAACTTGCAAGACATGCCATTTTACATACCTTTGTAACATCCGGATTAGACTATGACAGTGCCTACCTCCTGGGGCGATTCTTAAAGACCACCCAGGAAATTCAGCCACTGCAGAAAGTAGCAGGAGTCTGCTGGTTTAGAAACGGAGACCATTTCGATTGTGTCTACACTATAACAGCAGCCCATTTATTTAGAGCACAATAAAAGATCTCTGAGATGAAATGTGAGTATCTGGCCTCTTTAGAATGTAGCTCCTTGGTGGAACACTTTTACATCCTCTCTCACAGGCCAACGTGTGGTTTCTAAAACAGGTCTTGATCCAGCTTTGTGGATGTCTACAAAAGCAGCTGAAGGGCTTCGACAAGGATCTGATTTAATCTGCTGCCCCACCTAAAAAATAAAATCCTTAGACTTAAGCTTAAACCTAATTGCCTAAATCAACACATTTCATTTACTTATTTAAAATTTAATTAAATAAATAAAAGATTTAAATCTTATTAAGATGTATGACAGGGGTTCCTAAAAGATAGTAACACCCAAATGGATATTTTATATGTAGCTTAGCAAGAGTCAAAGGTCAGTGGCTTTGAATAGAAAGTAAATTTTACTTGCACTTCTCTAATAAACAGATCACCTAGTCTGTAAGTTTTGATCTACTAATCATTGTTCTCTTCTCTGATACATTGTTTCCTCTGCCTAGAATTAGGGACTAGGCTTCCCTGGTGGCTCAGCTGGTAAAGAATCCGCCTGCAATGAGGGAGACCTGGGTTTGATCCCTGGGTCGGGAAGATCCTCTGGAGAAAGAAATGGCAACCGACTCCAGTATTCTTGCCTGGAGAATCCCCATGGACAGATGAGCCTGGCGGGCTATAGTCTATGAGGTCGCAAAGAGTAGGACACGACCGAGCGACAGGCACAGCACAGCAGAGGCTCTGGACTAGTAAGCAGGACCTGATCTCTTTTAATTTGTTAACATATCAATCCGAGTTTGACTCACTAACAATCACTGGACTCAGTAAAACTCCCAGTGCTATGTATGCCATCAGGATGGTTCCCTAGAAACCAAATGCATGTGCAATTTTATACTGTCACTCTCAACAACAGCACTCCCAACAGCCAGCATTTCTCCTCTATTTGGGCATGTATGTGTGTGTGCTCAGTCTGCTGTTTGCAACCCCATGGACGGTAGCCCACCAGGCTCCTCTGTCCACTGGTCTTTCCAGGCAAGAATACTGGAATGGTTTGCCATGTCTTCCTCCAGGGGATCTTTCCCATTCAGGGATCAAACTCGCATTTCTGTGTCATCACATGACAGGTGGATTCTTTAGGTTAGACAAAAATAAATCTATAATTTGGGGCTTCATCTTATTCATATAGTAGAAAATATTTTCTTACAATTAAGAACAAATGTGTGGCTACCAAAGGAAAGAAGGGAAATAAATTAGGAGTTTGAGACTAACACACACACACACTATATATAAAGTGTGTATTTTATATATACAGCACAGAGAGCTCCTCAATATTTTGTAAAAGCCTATAAGGAAAAGAATCTGAAAAATAATAGATAAGTATATGTATCACCAAATCATTTTGCTGTATACCTGAAACTAATACAAATTGTAAATCAACTATCTTTCAATAAAGACTTAAATTTAAAATTTTTAAAAGAATTAAATTAAAATTTAAAAAGCAAGGCAAAAATCATCTTAATTTTTAAAATGCATTATAGTCCTTTGAGACAGTCTGTAATGTAAAGTATGTATAATGGCTTAGAGGTAGGAGTTTCGTTTGGGGAGGAGTTAGTTTTAGCTGTGAAGTATCAGGTCAATGATTTGTCTTATGTAAGAGGCTGTTGAGGAAGTAAATCTCTTTTCATACCTGAGCCAATGAGTTAGATCCTTTCTTTTTGTTCTCTTAGAGCTGAGGACAGGACCTAATATGGTTTCACTGATGATAATGACCCATTACCGTTCTATTTTCACCAGGCAACTTGTACACAATAAAATTATTGGTATAAAGACAGTTTACAGTATTCTTTGGAATATATGAAAATTATTATCTGAAGGACTTCAAGATTATTAATAATTGGAAATATTAATACACATAGAAACACACAGTATGCTTTTTTAATGTTCACTTGGAGATGTGAAAACACTTTATAACTTATTCAGGGCAGCTTTCTCAAGGATGTGGCTCTCTGGTGAGGGGGACCCCATAATATCAGCCAAACCAGAACCTCTGAGAGTGAGAGGAGGAACTGAGTTCCTGAGGGACAAGTTAAACCAGCACAGCTCCAGGCAAACTTAGAATCAGTCTATCTACAAATAACTTTTAGACTCCTCCAAATATAACCCTTTGCCACTGTAAATAATTTATTTCATTTTTATGTTAAACTTAGAAACAATGGTTGAAAATGCCACTCCAAACCAACGAACAATCTTCATAGTAACAAACTCCCAAATCTGTGTTTTCTCATACTTTTGGTGTGTGGTCACTAATAAATGTTTTGATTTTGGAAGACAGTAAATATTTGTGCAGTTGAATCTACTGTCTATAATTTATATCTAGCCTTTTCAGACCTAAAAATATATTTCAGAAACATTTCCAGTGGCATAAGTAGCCCCAGAAATTACAAATAAAATTGTGTAATAAAAGCAATACCCATTTCTGAATTTAACCACTAATAAAGGCAATTTAGCAGTAGATCACAAGTAATAACTTGAGCAGCTGTGCATGGGCCTCTGCCTTCTGTGAGTCTGTGTTCTTGAGGGGTTAGACACATGCAAAACAAAACATCTGTTCAGCTTTCCTTTGAGGATATTTTAAAGGCAAATGTAACAGGTTTTCTGCTTTATTGCTCATTTTGGGTGTGTGTACTAATTCATTTAAGACATGCTTTACTTACATGAAAATAGTCTGATATGAAGAAAGGAGCCTGACTTTGAATTGAAACAAACTTGAACTTGAATCCCAATGCCATCACTTACTTTTATGACTTTGAACAAATGCTAAAAGTCAAATTCTCACGTTTTTAGTTTGTAAAGTGGGCACCGAAATGCCCACTATGAGTGTTATTTACTAGATGGGAGACACATACTGGCTCACAGTAGGCACTTACTAAGTAATTATTTTATACCACCTAGTTTCAGAAACAGAACAAAATAAAATACACTATGTGAAACAAAATTTTACTTTACTCAAATGATTCAGAAGGCTTTTCACGGTCATATAGGTTTCTTTCTTTCTTTCTTTTTTTTTTTTGGAAAGCACTGCTAACTAACATGATTCACTTTTAATACAGCATAGTTTTCACTTCCAGCCTTAAGAAATATGCCTTTAAGAAAGAATGCGTGAAAAGGCTGATTTCATTGTTTAGCAGTTTGAGAAAACTGCATTGTAAGCAAGCAAAGAGAAGATTCAATACCAAAAAATACAAGCCTTCATTTTTAGTTTTGTAGTAGATAAAATTCTGAATTCGGGCTCCTTAGAAATGTGTTACAATCATTTGCATTATCTTAAGCAAATTAAAAATTCTTTTGTGAACCTGTTTTCCCATATATAAGATTAAGATTTGAGGTAGATCATCTTTTAGGCCCTTTCTAGCAAAAGACATGCTTATCTTTATTGCTTTTCCTTTTAAGAAACAAATAAGAAAACAGTTTTCAAAGCTATTATTTATAGGTCCTCAAAAGGCCACTATGTCTCCCACTCGCTAGTGACAAAAAGGAAATAACCAGGAGCTAAAACACAGCTGATAAAAGAGGACCGTTTATTTTCCATATTTTTTCTATAAATTTGTGGTGAAAGTGATAGAAATTTGGGGGAGGAACAGGAACAATAGTGGGTTTGCCTGATTTTTAAAAAAAGGAAAGGAAGAAAGAAAAAAAATCCCAAAAAACATTAATCAAAATGGCCCCAACTGAAACTTCTTGATAGAAGACTTATCTCACACTTTCTTGGCAAAAAAATTAGAGGTCGCCAGTACAACCTTTCCCACATGGGCTGCATTCCTCTGCTACTCAAATCCTGCCTTTCATGCTGCATTCAAAACTCTTCAGGAAATGACCTGGGTTGTAAAAGGAAGATAGTTTTCAATGTTGCCCTCATTTCCTGCAGACAGTATTCAGATGTTCCTCTAGGAAAAATATATATATAACATTAGGCCCTAAAAAAAAAAGAAAAGAAAAGAAAATACGGGTTTAAAACAACACCAAAAACCTTTATTCAATCACAAACACACTGCAGACAGTAGCTGGCCTTCAGCCTACAAAGCACAGTGGAAGCCAGTTTCTATCAACATAACCTATAAAATGCCTTTTAAACTCAGTATTGTTAGAAACATTCCATCTAGATTTGAAAGGATTTCCCTATTATTTTCAACCCTAAAGATTTAAGTATTAAATAATGACCCCCAAAATAGATACCACCTTGTTTGTTAAGGAGACCTGTCTTACACTTTCTAACATTATAGCCAGATTTCACGGTCACGGGAAAACAAAACACACATAATGGAGTGGTTATTAATTCAATAAATCCAGCAGCTCTTGTGCTCTGGGCAAAAGGCGAAGTTAAAAGCAGCTGTTCATTGACGACATATGGGACATGGCCAGGATGAGGTAGCTGCTTCAGCACGTCATCCACCACTTTTAAGGCTGACTGCACTCAATTTCTTAGACAATCTACACACCATTTTCAGTTCTGTACCTCCATAATTTATCACAACAATACCTCAAGCACACAGATCGGAGGGGGAAAATGAAAGCAATTTACAGTACCAAGATGAAAGCAGCTGGGTGGATAGGGAAGACCTACTATGTAAATCATATCCACAACTTCAAGGAATGTTGACATAATATTCTGGAATTAATTTTTTCCAGCATTCCTATGTAGGTCACACAAAGGTAAATCTAGTTTCTCCTCCTTACCTCTTATATCTGGAGTTGTTTATCAATATGTTAAAGAGGAAATTGATTTTACCTCTCCTTCTACAAGGACAATAAGAACCTTATGTAGAAAACTCACCAATAACAATGAAAGGAATCAGTTGAAACACTAGCATGCAATCTTTATATATGTCTCCCAGTTAAAGGTCATGGGATGACAGCAATAAAAAAAAAAAAAGCAGAAGCACAGACATATAAGGGATAGCAATCTCCTCGAAACAGTGGTATGGATTATTGTAGACTAATCTCATTATGTCTTCCTTTAAAATATGTCCCTAAATTCTACCTCAGAGTCATATAGGTAAACCATGTTGACGACAAATATCTTAATATAGAACAGTTTAAGTAATGAACATTTCATATCCTCCTATAATGTGTATTTCATGGGGAGTGGGCTGCTTCTGTAATGGGACTAGTGTGCTGATAGCTTCATCAAAAGCTAGGCAATTAATTATTTCAATCTCCTTCTCCATCTCTGTGCCCCTCGGAGTTGATTGAAACAGGATAAGGATAAGCAGTCACAGGGTGGTGAGAGATATTTCAAGAAAGTGTATCAAGGCAAAAGGTAAAAAACAAAAAACAGAACATATAGGAATACTCTAGAAATCTTCAGAAATACTCAAGTATTTGATTTCCCAAAGGTATGAAAGACAAGGGATCGGCCCTTTAATTTAGATAGTGAAGGGAGAGTAGACCTTCAAAACGGAAAAAACGTGTCAGTATACTCATCTGAGACACAGCTTCTTCTTTAAATTAAATCAATAACATAATTTCCTGGGTTTTTATCTGAAACAACAAAAGTAATGTATTTATTGTAGATCATTTGGAAAATTAAAAACCAAGAGTCATGCCTCATCCTAACAATGAGAGAGCCTCCATCTTTAGCTCTCATTCTGTCATCTATTGTCTGTTATGTGAAATGCATGTAAACATATAAGTTCTTTTATTTCTTGATTCTTTTTCATGTAAATGTGTAAGAAATATTTTATATTAATGATGCTAATTTTTAAATGTCATATATATTTATATTCTCATTTTTTTTCTATTTGCATTCCACTGTTACTGAGTTAAACAAGTTAAATAGCTTGTGGCTCCCAAGGCCTCTCATGTTTATTCAGTCTTCACAGAAAAAGTTCACCAACTGCTGCTTTAGAAAAGCAGAATTAATTTTTATAAAATACAATATATGGTATATTTTTATACTTTTATGTTACTATTTTTATGCTATCTATGAAAACTTTGTGTATAACAGAATACTGAAGTTGTTTTATTTCATTATGACATAATATAATAATTAATAATGCAATAATCTTACATTATTCTCTTTCTTACATTTGTTTCTAGAGTTTTAGGTGTTAGAAAGCAAAGTTCCTCCCCACCATGAGAAAGAATATCGATTTATTTCAGCATCATTTGTTGAAAAGGCAACCCTTTCCCTATTGAATTACCTTAGCACTTGTGTCTAAAGTCAGTTGACTATCTGTATATTTATCTATCAAAACTTCTTTGTTATTTTTGTATATCATCGTATTAATACCATACAGTGAATTTCTGTCACTTATAGTAAGTCTTGAAATTATGTAGTCACTGCATATATTAACTTGTGGCTGGTAATTATCTTAGTAGTGTTAATTCTTCCAATCAATAAATATGATATTTTTTTAACATTTATTTGGTATTTATTATAGTGCTGGTGAACAGTTTCAAACTTTTTTTTTTGGTGAAATTATTCACATCTTAAACAAATAGTAAGCTAAATAAAACATTTAAAGTACTAATTTTCAGTCCCTGGACAATAGACAGCACAAGGCAGTAATCTCTGTGGTAAAAGTCTTAGCAATTTTTAAGTCTCAGGTATAAATTACATTTTCTGTTCCTCTAATATATTAGCAAATTCTAGAGATCAATCAAATACTTCTTTTTTTAACTGAAAAAGTACATAGTTCTCTTAGGGCAAGAAAGTGAGAAATAAACTACTATTAGTATGTAGAAATTTCTAATTTTTTGTTGATTAGGAAGACTGACATTTCAGATGTGATGATACTGGATACCTGTTGATGGGGATAAATTCAGGCTCTCAGAATTGTGAGTTTTGGAGTTGTCATGGAGGCAGTATTGTTATGAGCAGTTTTGGACTGATGGGACTAAAGGCTTATGAGATATAATATCAATGGAGCTATTTCAAAGTGTTATCCATGATATTATAACCCATCACACGAGGGAAATTGTGAAGCTCTACTCACCACTCTTTGTAGATGGTCACATTATTCAGTAAATCATTTCTATGTATTCAAATTGGCCAAGTATTATCTAGAATACTACTGTCTGCAACGTGTCTTCCCCAATTAAGAATTATAACAATAATAGTGTAAAATGTTCACCACTGTTCATTGCTTAGCTTCTGTCTTCCAGACATAGTACTAAGCACTTCCTTTGTATTTTCTGATTTAAATTCTCACAGCAACACTATAAAAGAATAATATTTCCCATTTTACAGTAAGGAGAATTAGGTAGCATTAACCAAAGATTCTTGGATAAATCCAGTATTTGAATTAAAGTCTTTTTAGAAAATTGCATGTTTCAGATTAATACACTATACCACCTCTTTGAAAGTAATTTCATAGAGATCAGTTTACCATGGCAAAGTTTCAGAAATTTCATTGGTTCTCTCTAGTGTGTAATCGGTTCTGGCCCAAATTCTAAATCTTAGAGAATAAGCAAAGTCACCTCCATGAGCTTAAGAAGGCTTGATCACACTCCCAGCTATAGTCAGCTAACGGAGATTAGGGTATGCAACAGTTGATTAATTCCTTCACTGAAGTGAGATCATAGAGCTTCATGCAGTTCTTCTATTTATAGCCTTGGACAAAGAGCTAAAAGTTTCCTTGCTTTTTTGGGAGAATCTATATCATTATTCATTTTTCTTATTTTCCTTCAGTTTCTAAAATGAGAGAAGGACTTACCTTTCAGCTCCTTCACACTGAACATCCATAAAGCTGATTTTACTGTGCCTTGAATAAACAGCATCTACATACAAAGGAGCACATCTGCATAGAAAAGCTGACAGTGAATCTTTCTGCAGAAAATTTGAGAGCCCCATTGGTGTTCAGTAGAAGCTTCATTTTTCTTCTACTAGCTTTGATTACTGGACCTACTGCTGTCAGAAGAACTAAAAAGGAAACTGAAAAACTTGATTAGAGCATCAGAGCCTGAGGTCCATAACCAGGGCTGAAAATCCGGGCAATTCTTTTATTTGCAGTTTTTACAGTCCATTCTGAACCCTGGGATTTCTTTGGAAGGAATGATGCTAAAGCTGAAACTCCAGTACTTTGACCACCTCATGCAAAGAGTTGACTCACTGGAAAAGACTCTGATGCTGGGAGGGATTAGGGGCAGAAGGAGAAAGGGATGACAGAGGATGAGATGGCAGGATGGCATCACTGACTCAATGGACGTGAGTCTGAGTGAACTCTGGGAGTTGGTGATGGACAGAGAGGCCTGGCGTGCTGCGATTCATGGGGTAACAAAGAATTGGACAGGACTGAGCAACTGACCTGAACTGAACTGAATTGTTCATATATTTAAAAAGATGGGGGCAGACTTAGGTAACTAAATAGGATAAGTTTTAAATTATTTTAAAAACAGGCCTCATGGAATATGAGATACTACAATTTGGGACAGTTAGTAGAAAAATTTTCCCTGATGCTGAGTAAGTGAGATGTAGATCTACAGTGTTGATAAGGAACTAGTTGTGAATAAGACATTTGTTAGTATTAACCCACAGTGGCTTTATTGAGACAGACCCACAATGGCAGTCCTGAGTTTTGCACTTTGAGATAATATATATTTAGGAAGCAAGTTTGGATCCATAAATCCACAAGAATAGGAATATAGCAGGAACTGGTTCTGAAGAAAATATCTAGAATGATGCTCCAGCCTAAGAAGATGGAACAAGTCGGGTTTATGAACTAGGACTTGGACCAGTTCTCTGAATCAAGGAGTTAAAATTATTATGAACTAACTATTCTTAAGGTCACTATGATAAATGACCAATTGTAGCACTGACAAGAATCATTTCATTTATGTAGAGCAGGCCTAAATTTAGCCTGATTTTATTATAAATTAAACGTATACATCTTAAGGATCATGAGTCTTTTTTACAAAGTGCATTTCTTGAAAGTTTCTATATTTTAACATTTAAAAAGTGGCCATATTATATGTATTTGTGTGTGTGTGTGTGTTTGCAAATTGAGAGTGCATTCGTGAAATATTCTGACTGGAAGTAGAGATTAGCATATGTGGTATAGGAAAAAATTCATCTTGAGAGGCTTAGAGAATGAAAATCAATGAAAAGGTATCAGTTGGAATAACAGAGTGGGTTCAGTGAGAAGCCTGGGTGTTTGTTAACTAACAATGAACATATCTATGTCTGCAAAGATGCCAGTGGGTAAGGAGACACATTTGTTACCCACACAAACCTAAAATAAGTCTCAAGAGTACACAGTTCTCAGTGCAGGCACGAAACTGAACAACCTCTCTTGTTGAAACCAGCTTTGTATGGTCCTCCCAAGTTTCTCAAGGTGGCTGATGATTCTTCTGAGTAAGGGAGGCCAGCTAGGACAGAATATACTGAACCCACCAGGGAATGGTTTTAGGTCTCCTCATTAAACAGCTATAGATTATGCAGATGGGAGTCTTTTACAACCAGTTGAAAAATCTGCTTGATGCATCTTTTCCTGTCTCTTTTTGAGGTACTTGAAAGATCTCTAAATTTAGAAACAAGAAATTGGTTTCATATATCAACATTGTCACTTAACAGCTGTGTGATGTGGGACAGAAAAAACTCAGTTTTTCAAATTTTCTTAGGTTCAAATTCTCTAAAAGCCTCTCTTAGGTTCTCTGAGGGTTCAAATTCTCTTACTTTGTAGTTGCTTTGATTGCGCAATGCTGAGAGCAGCAAAATTGGACCCTGGAATTGAACCAAGGAGGGTCTCTAAAGCATTGATTTCAGTTAAAAGTTCTAGATAGCTAAAGGTGTCATTTAAAATTTTAAGTCTATTTTTCCAGCTTAAAAAATATTTAAGGGTAAACAGCAGTAGCTTTTTATTCAATAGTTGTTCATTATTGGGGCTGAACTACCAACTTTCCATGAGTCTTGAATATGTAAGGTTGGGTACAGAAGCAGGAGGAAAAAACCTCACATTGCTCTGCGTGTGTGTGAGAGAGAGGGCACATAAATGTGAGTATACACGTGTGCATATATTTGAGTATGCATGTGTATGGTTGTGAAATTGTGTGAATATATTTTAATGAGTGATGTCTGTGAGTGTGAGTATAACTAAAGTGAAACAAAATTAAAGCAACTGTAAAAATGAAACCAACTGTTAGTTGAGTGAATAGAGAGGCAATTCTGAAAGGAGTTATGTTATTACTGTTTATTTTGTTACAATGGCTATCAAAATTAAGCCTAGCTTTAAGGCCAAATAAATTTGAATTCATACACCTATATGAAATAAATAGTGCATGAATTCAAAGGGTAGAAAATTGATAATTGAATTTGTAAATGTATTCTCGTTCTTTTGGTAAGTATTTCCATCATTTTGTGATGTGCATACACAGTTATCTACTATATTAAAATGAGACTGCTCAGGCATTATTTTGAAAAGTATAATCAATAAACACTATCCATAAACATAATGTATTGCCATAAAGACAAGATTGATTAATTCTGCAATAGTTAGATTTTTTTTCAATATATTTTAGCAAAAATCAGTTTCTGCACATGGCTATGTACAGAGTAAGTCCATAAATCTAGTGCATAATGATGCATGCATATTATTCAAAATTCACATCAACAGTATTCTTACAATAAAAATGAATTACTTCAATAATTTTTAATTTAATCTTGAAATTCGGTGTTAAGAAGGAATCTTAGAATTAAATTAATCCAGTCACCTCACTTTATATGAAGAAATTTAAACTCTCTTATTATTAATAGACTACTAAATGACTCATTCCTTGTGAAACTCAGATCTATTATTAAAGTCACATGACTGTGTACTTTTCAGTGGAAATCTTACATCTTTGCCTTTGAACATTTTAGTATTCTATAAATTTAGAGATCTTAAGCACTTTGTCCCATTTTTCCTAGACAGGGAAATTTTAAGACAAAAATGTGCTATTGGCACTTGAGTTTTACATAACTCTTAAACATCTTATATTTCATACTGTGTGATGTGAATTTTGATGTGTGGGTGAGATGGAAGGCTCTATATGTAGATATGGGACATAAGCCTGGATAAGTTGATGTAGGAGGAAGACTATAATTTTTACTGTATTGAGAAAAGGTATAAAAATTGTTACTGTCTATCTGGGAGATCTGAAATATATTATTGAAACCTGATTGTGTAGAACTTTACCAATACACTGGTGAGTGCCAAATTAACATTTTCCACAAAAAGCCTTCTTGAGTTTTTGGCCTTTTTATATAATGGTTTATTCCAACTTGGACATCTCAAATTCATCACACCAAAACCTCCTCATCTTCTCTTCAAGTCTATTCCTAACCTGGATCTTGTTGTTAATATGATGATTTCTTCAGTCAACCGAGTAAGAAATTCAACATTAATTTAAGATTCACCCTTCACTTCTCTCCTACTCTCAACCCAATTAAACCTTCATATTTTATACCCTAAATATTTATTGTATCTCCTCTCCAGTAGTTTGGCCACCTGATGCAAAGAGTTGACTCATTGGAAAAGACTCTGATGCTGGGAGGGATTGGGGGCAGGAGGAGAAGGGGACAACAGAGGATGAGATGGCTGGATGGTACCACAGACTCGATGGACGTGAGTCTGAGTGAACTCCGGGAGTTGGTGATGGACAGGGAGGCCTGGCGTGCTGCGGTTCGTGGAGCTGCAGAGAGTCGGACACAACTGAGCAACTGAACTGAAGTGAACTTCTTGTTTTAGTTTACATTCATGAAATTTCTCACTCAGATTAATCTGACAATCTTAACCTTTTTCTTAATTTTAAATATATTCTCAGTAAAAGAGTTATTTTAAAACAAATATTGTAATAATTATATTTTCATATAAGATTCTTCAATAGATTTCCATTTTTGTAAAGAAGCTAAACTTCCCCACATAAAAGCCAAAGTCTTCCCTGATTCGTTCCTTTCTTAAGTAATCCGGTTCATTTCATTACATTCATGAAATTTCTCACTCAGATTAATCTGACAATCTTAACCTTTTTCTTAATTTTAAATATATTCTCAGTAAAAGAGTTATTTTAAAACAAATATTGTAATAATTATATTTTCATATAAGATTCTTCAATAGATTTCCATTTTTGTAAAGAAGCTAAACTTCCCCACATAAAAGCCAAAGTCTTCCCTGATTCGTTCCTTTCTTAAGTAATCCGGTTCATTTCCTGCCACTACTCCTGCCATTACTCCAATAAAAGCAGCTGTACTGTGGATGTCCGAATGCTTCACACTCAGCCTGCTCTGTCCTTTGCATCTTCTTCTCTGCTGAGTACAACCTGCTCTATCACCTTCAAAGATTCAGAGAAAATATCCCTCCTTTTAGGAAATATTAACTAATATGTGAAAGGCTGACTCATTAGAAAAGACCCAGATGCTGGTAAAGATTTAGGGCAGGGGGAGAAGGGGGGAGCAGAGGATGAGTTGGCTGGATGGCATCATCAACTCTATGGATATAAGTTGAGCAAACTCCAGGAGACAGAGAAGGTCAGGGAAGCCTGGTGTGCTGTGGTTCACTGGGTCAGAGTCAGACACGACTGACTGACTGAACAATAATGTTTTCCTTTTCCCAATTGCCTACGTTAGATGTCCCTCTGCAGTGCTCCTTTATTCTCCTCTGCATACTCAGCATTTAATAAAGCTATGTATGATTATCTGTCAGATTGATGAGGCAACCTTGTAAAAAATGAATAGAAAATAGAAATTTTATTAGGAACTCTAACTCTGGTATTGATTGAGTATTGGCAACATCTACTTGTTCTGTTTTCCAGAAGTCCTAACTTCTTTTATGGAGGAGTTAGTTAATGAAAAATCTAGTTAACATCCAAAATTACATTAAGAATCAGGACTTTGAAGACAAGAAGAAAAGTGTGTATGCTACTCAGAAGTATTTAAGCAGAGAACTGAATGCAAATGAAAATGATGAGTTAAAGTTCTAAAATGTATTTGAGGTTTATAAGAATTGACCCTTATATGCTGTACTTTTAACTATCTTAATTTAGCTTGTGTGTCTGAGTGATTGCTTTAGTATGGCGAGGGACTTCATTCACCATGTTTCTGATTATGACTAGGGACAACATTAATTTCAAATGTTCCTTCAAGTATTTGCTGTACTCATCATATTTCAAGTTCAGTTCAGTTCAATTGCTCAGTCGTGTCCTACTCTTTGAGACCCTGTGAATCACAGCACGCCAGGCCTCCCTGTCCATCACCGTCTCCCGGAGGTCACTCAGATTCACGTCCATGGAGTCAGCGATGCCATCCAGCCATCTCATCCTCGGTTGTCCCCTTCTCGTCCTGCCCCCAATCCCTCCCAGCATCAGAGTCTTTTCCAATGAGTCAACTCTTCGCATGAGGTGGCCAAAGTACTGGAGTTTCAGCTTTAGCATCATTCCTTCCAAAGAAATCCCAGGGTTGATCTCCTTCAGAATGGACTGGTTGGATCTCCTTGCAGTCCAAGGGAGTCTCAAGAGTCTTCTCCAACACCAGAGTTCAAAAGCACCAATTCTTCAGTGCTCTGCCTTCTTCCCACAGGAAAAACCATAGCCTTGACTAGATGAACCTTAGCTGGCAAAGTAATATCTCTGCTTTTCAATATGCTATCTAGGTTGGTCATAACTTTTCTTCCAAGGAGTAAGCGTCTTTTAATTTCATGGCTGCAATCACCATCTGCAGGGATTTTGGAGCCAAGAAAAATAAAGTCTGACACTGTTTCCATTGTTTCCCTATCTATTTCCCATGAAGTGATGGGACCAGATGTCATGATCTTCGTTTTCTGAATGTTGAGCTTTAAGCCAACTTTTTCACTCTCCTCTTTCACCTTCATCAAGAGGCCCTTTAGCTCCTCTTCACTTTCTGCCATAAGGGTGTTGTCATCTGCATATCTGAGGTTACTGATATTTCTCTCTCGGCAGTCTTGATTCCAGCTTGTGTTTCTTCTAGCCCAGCGTTTCTCATGATGTACTCTGCACAGAAGTTAAATAAGCAGGGTGACAATATACATCCTTGACGTACTCCTTTTCCTATGAGGAGCGGTGGCTGTGCAGGAGCAGGAGGGCCTAGAGGAGCTATCCCACATTGAAGGTCAGGAAGGTGGCGGTAAGGAAATACCCCTCGTTCAAGGTAAGAAAGAGCAGCTGTGCTTTGCTGGAGCTGCCGTGAAAAGATACCCCGTGCTCAAGGTAAGAGAATCCCAAGTATGATGGTAGGTGTTGCAAGAGGGCATCAGAGAGCAGACACACTGAAACCATACTCACAGAAAACTAGTCATATTTCAAATCCAGATCTTTATGCCTCTTCCTTTAGATAGGTAACTTGACCCAGATTATCAGTCGTTCATTCATATTATTTAACATTTTTGTTTGGCATACTGATGTTGTTCAGTCTAGAACATCATGTTACTATTATAAACGTATGTTTGGACAAATTTGGAAGACTGTTTAAGCACAAACATAACTAATAATACTTCCTTAAAAATATCTATTGATAAGCATAATAAAGCATATATTGAAGCTTGCAACTTCAAAACTTATAGAATCATGCACAGAAAACTAACTTTTCAATTAAAATTTGAAAGTATGATTTCCCTAACTTTGGTACTATAATTCTATTTGACACATAATTCATCTGTTAGTTTATAACTAGTAAATATTAGAAGGGCTGCAGGAAATTTGTGTGCCAAATAAACTTCTCAGTGGGCAAAATTTTTTAAATGCCAGATCACTTTATTAGAGGCTTACCATCATAATATAAGTTGTCTTTTAAACTCTTCATGGATAGATGATAATTAAATTTGAACTCTGGGAATACTTTTATAGAGTCCCAATTCATTTTTAAGATAACTGTTTCACTTTGTCTTATACAGTAGAGTGTGTGTGTGTGTGTGTGTGTGTGTGTGTGTGTGTGTGAGTTGCTCAGTTATGCCCAACTCTTTGTAACCCCATGGCCCATCAGGTTCTTCTGTCCATGGGATTTCGAGGGCAAGGATATTAGAGTGGGCTGCCATTCCCTTATCCAGGACAGTAGAGAATAGGCTGATACTTTTTAAAGTAATTATTCCAATCAAATAAAATATAAATCCTGTGTTTCTAAAAACCCTTTGAATAACTCTTAGAAAGTCAGATTCCCTTCTCCCACTTTTTTAAACAGAATGTACCATCAGTGTCACTGGAAATGTAATATTGTAGTAAATGTTCTGATTGTTTGTCTTTTAAATACAGATTTATATGTTTCTAGAAGCCCTTTATGTGTAGCTTTCTATGGGCTCCCAACAGCCAGCATGCCAACTGCTTAGCTTTTGTCAACAAGGCATGCCAAGACTCCTAAGTCTGAGAACTTTAATGTTCTCTAATTCCCTTCTTTAGATGAATCATCATTAGAATTGACCAACGAAAGAAGGTGAAACAGAAGCCATTCCTCTTAGGAGATCCTAGTGACCAGAGGCAGGGCTTCACACACCTCTTGACACACCTCTTGATAAACTTGCACTACACTCTCCCTAAACTCTTGTACTTCAGGCTGGAATCCTTCAAGGTTCTTTCTACCATCTTTTCATTACCATCACTCCCAGAGTTCCCCCTTTAGCTCTTCCCACGTACATATAAACCTGATTTGTCCACATTTTATATTTCTTTATTTCTCTATTACGTCTAGTTTCTCCCTTTACCTGACTTAACCCAGAGTGATACATCAGTTAGAGAAGATTTACCCTTCTTCTGACTTGGATATTCTTGATCAGTGAAAGAACAGGCAGCTTGGTACTTCTCACAGGGGGTTTAGAGGAAGTACAGGATCACCCACAGGGCAACTGGATCAGTGGTCGATCCTTAGGAGGAAACAGAAAATAGATTGAATGTCAAAGACATCCTTTACTCATGTAACAACTAGAATTTCAGAAATGAAGCACATTCTGAAAGTTATCTATTCCAACATCTAAAACTATAAGTGTGGAAAGTGAGATGACTGGCTTCAGTTGAGGTAACTGAGTAACTTGTTTCAGTTCACTCAGCAGGTTAATGGTAGTGCTGAGAGAAGAGGTGATTATCCCTGGGCTTGAAAAGTTCACACTCTAGTAACCATGATTTAGGCCGAATGGTACTTTATGAGTTAATAGCTCAGAAGGGGTGCACACATATATATTAATAGATAATATACGATTTATATATATAACCAATATACAAATTAACATTTTATATAAATGTATATGTATGTAGGTGTTGAATAGATTCAAGGGGTTAGATCTAGTAAATGGAGGACTTGAAGAACTATGGACAGAGGCCTGTAATATTGTATAGGAGGCAGAAAAAAAAAACAACAAAGGAAAAGAAATGCAAGAAGGCAAAGTGGTTGTCTGAGGTGGCTTCACAGATAGAGGAGGAAAGAAGTGAAGTGAAAAATGAGGGGGGAAGGGAAAGGTACACCCAGCTAAATACAGAGTTCCAGAGAATAGCAAGGAGAAACAAGAAGGCATTCTTCAGTGAACAATGCAAACAAATAGAGGAAAACAACAGAAAGGGTAAGACTAGAGATCTCTTCAAGAATATTAGAAATAAAGGAACATGTCATCCTAAGATGGGTATAAGAAAGGACAGAAACAGTGAAGACCTAAAAGAAGCAGAAGAAATCAAGAAGAGATGGAAAGAAAGCACAGAAGAACTGTACAAAAACGATCTTAATGACCTGGATAACCATGATTATGCAGTCTCTTACTCAGACCCAGATATTCTGAAGTGCGAAGACAAATGGGCCTTAGGAAACACTGTTCCAATAAAGCTGGTACAGGTGATAGAATTCCAGCAGAGCTATTTAAAATACTAAAAGATGATGCTATTAAAGTGTTGCACTTAATATATTAGCAAATTTGGAAAACCTAACAGTGGCCACAGGACTGGAAAAGGTCAATTCTCATCCCAATTCCCAAGAATGGCAGTACTAAAGAGTGTTCAAACCACCGGGCAATTGCACTCATCTTCATCTCATACTAGTAAGGTTGCGGCCAAAATCATCCAAGCTAGTCTTCAGCATGAACTGAGAAATTTTCCAGATGTTCAAGCTAGATTTAGAAAAGGCAGAGGAATCAGAGATCAAATTGCCAACCAGCACTCACTGGATCATAGAGAAAGCAAGGGAGTTCCAGAAAAACACCTACCTCTGTTTCATTGACTATGCTAAAGCCTTTAACTGTGTGGATCATAACAAACTGTGGAAAATTCTTAAAGAGATATAGACTATCTTACTTGTCTCCTAAGAAACCT
This sequence comes from Madoqua kirkii, assembly GCA_006408675.1. NCBI lineage: Eukaryota > Metazoa > Chordata > Mammalia > Artiodactyla > Bovidae > Madoqua > Madoqua kirkii. Next base: position 27,383 of record SJYC01150240.1, read on the forward strand.
ATATGTGGGTTAAGAATTAACAGTTAAAGCCCTGTATGGAAAAACTGACTGGTTCAGAATTGAGAAAGGATACAAGAAGGCTATTTACAGCCAACCTGTTTGTTTAACTTACACACAGACCACATCATGGGAAATGCTGGGATGGATGAGTTATAAGCTGGAATCAAGATTGCCAGGAGAAATATAACCAACCCTAGATATGTGGATGAGACCATCCTGATGGCAGAAAGCAAAGAGGAAATAAAGAGCCTCTTGATGAAAGTGAAGGAAGAGAGTGAAAAAGACAGCTTAAAACTCAATTATTACAAAAACTAAGATCATGTCATCCAGTCCCATCACTTCATGGCAAATAAAAAAGGAAAAGCTGGAAGCAGTGACATTTCCTTTTCCTGGGCTCTAAAATCACTGCAGATGGTGACTGTGGTCATGAAATTAGAGGACAGTTGCTTCTTGGCAGGAAAGCTAGGACAAACCTAGACAGAGTGTTGAAAACAAAGTCATCACTTTGCCACCAAAGATATGTACGGTCAAGGCTATGGTCTTTCCAGTAGTCACGTATGAATATGAATGCTGGATGATAAAAAAGGCTGAACACTAAAGATTGATGCTTTCATACTCTTGTGCTGAAGCAGACTCTTGAGAATCCCTTGGAAAGCAAGGAGATCAAACCAGTCAGTCTTAAAGGGAATCAATCCTGAATACTCATTGGAAGGACTGATGCAGAAGCTGAAGCTCCAATAATTTGTAAACAATCGACTCTTTGGAAAAGATCTTAATGCTGAGAAAGATGGAAGGCAGAAGGAGAAGAGGATGACAGGATGAGATGGCTGGATGGTATCACCAATTCATTTGACATGACTTGGGTAAACTCTGAGAGATGCTGAGGGGCAGGGAAGCCTGGCGTGCTGCAGTCCATGGTGTCACAAAGAGTGAGACATGACTTGGCAGCAGCAAAAATTGTATGTGTAATTTAAATACTTGGCCTTGTTAATAAACTAGTTATGACTGGAAAACCATTAGCTTACTTTAAGAACTTTATATTTTCTGAGGCAAGAATATTTTCTCCTCTTCTACTGACACTCGGATCATCTTATTATAATTTAACATTTTCAAATTTCAGAAAAATTCTCAAAATATAGCTAATTTAATATATAGCTTTTTTTTTTTTGGTAGTTCCCATTAGCAATTCCAGGTTTGATGGTTCACTATGAGAACTCACAGGATTCTTATAGTCTTATTCACAGCTCATTAAAGTGAAAGAATACAAAACATAATTAACAATAAGAAAAGAATTATGGAGCAAAGTTTGGGGCAAAATAGAAACCAGCTTTCAATGATCTTCTCCCAGTAGAGTCTATAAGGCACACTTACTCACCTTGGTACCAAGTTGTGAACATATATGTAAAATTTGTTAGAGACCAGTGGGCAGAGATTTTGTGGGGAGCTATTCACATAGGCATCCCCTGCTGGAAGGAATCCAAATCCAGAGCCCCAGAAGGAAAGAAGGTGTTTATTTAACATATATCATACTGTTTGTTCAGGGCTTCCGTGGTGGCTCAGACAGTAAAGAATCTGTCTGCAATGTGGGAGACCTGGGTTTGTTCCCTGGGTTCGGAAGATTCCCCTGGAGAAGGAAATGGCAACCCATTTCAGTATTCATGCCTGGAGAATCCCATGGACAGAGGAGCCTGGTGGGCTACAATCCATGTGGTTGCAAAGAGATGGACATGACTGAGTGACTAACATAATATAACATAATACTGTTTGTTCAAGGAGTTTAGGCATAGTAAGTCACTCTTATCAATTAATGTCAGGGACCCTTCCCAAATCCAAGTTCCTAAATGGCAGCCAAACCTTGAGAGTAGGCCTTCCAAAGACAGCAGTCAAACCTTCTATGTTAATTCTTCTCTGCACATCCTAGTGTTCACAACTTAAAAATGTAACTGAAAAATAACCAAAGCTGTTGCCATTGATGTTAGCATCTAAAGTTCAGGCAATTCCTGTTACTTTAGGAATGCTGTGGAGAAAGAAGCATGCTCCACTCCTTCTAGGATCTGGTGAGATCACAATCCTATGTATAACAGCTGGAGGGCAAATGGTATAGCAGATATTTCCAGTTGATACACATTGGTTTCACAGTTGATTTTCCAATTTTACGTACTCAATGAGACGGTGTCACTTGACTTACAGTACTGCATTCTGGTTTTTTTCTCTTCTTCTTCTGATTTTGGAGTTTTTAATTTTTTACATTTTGTTTTGCTGTTATGAAAATAGAAAATGTGTATATCACTGTTGTCTCATGGTTCATAAACACTGTAAAATCAAAAACACAGTTTTACCATCTTTTCCACACCTGCTTAGCAGTTAGGTATTTCCTTCCTTGGTACCTGCAGCTATCTGAATGTCTCTGTGATTATATATTAAAAATGTTGTTACGTGAAAATTCATTATTGTGTAATTATCTTTTCCCATCCCTAAGCTGTGAGTTCTCAGAGATTATGACTGGATCCAGAATTAGTACATCCAGAAATAGTAGCTACTACTAGATGTTCAAAAATACTTATTTTCTAATGAGAGAACTTTTTTTTTCTGTACTAAAGTAACAGCTGCTGGAATGAATAACAGTCATTGGAAAAACAATAAATTAAGCCTCATAAACCTAAACTAAAAATAAGGAAATTAAAAAAAATAGATAACAGACTAAATGAAATATTAAATATATCTAGTGTCCTTTTTGTATTACTGCATGATTTATTTCAAATAAGAAAATTACTGATCTTTAGATATTTCAGGATTGTTCGAAGAAGTTGATATTAGGTTAATAGATGACAACTATTCTTGAAATATTTAAATTTTAAAAATTCAGAGAAAGTAAAATGATAACTTTTATAACCCCAACAACTAGGAAGAATACAGTGCAAATTACTTCTGAGTAGATTGTAGTTGGATAAAGTGGAGAGAAGAAGATTTCTCTCTCAAATTGGAAGAATGTTCCCTTTCCACCAAGAGCCAGGAAATCTTATATAAGCCCTCCTACAACAGCAGACATTTAGATTCAAACACTCCTTGGTATTTACGAACAGCTGTAGCTAGCAGAACTGGAGGAGAGATCTACCTCCTGGAGTTTTAGAATTTGCAAAGATCTGTGCATAACAAATAGGAACAGAAATAACTAGAGCTATGAAATGAACTTGACGAAAACAGTTCTTAAAATTGGTACTTGAATCAATTTCAACCCTGGAGCCCAAACATTCATTGCATTTATAATGAAAATCTTCATACAACAACATGACCAATTGATAAGGCACTTAATTGGATGCATCAAAACAAGGGACATGACAGATTAGAAAAATGGAACAACAAATTGTCTATTTCAATAAGCACACCCTGGTTGAAGATTTTTATAGATATCTAGCATATAATTTTGGTAATAAATATCAGAACCCCATTACAATTACATTTGTTTAATTTCATTTAAAAGTGAGTAGCCATTAATTCTTTCTTCCCCCCAAACCATATACCATGGTTGAGGCTTTACTGGTGGCTCAGAGGTTAAAGCGTCTTGCTTACAATGTGGGAGACCTGGATTCGATCCCTGGGTTGCGAAGATACTCTGGAGAAGGAAATGGCAACCCACTCCAGTACTCTTGCCTGGAAAATCCCCTGGTTGGCTACAGTGCATGGGGTCACAAAGAGTTGGACAGGATTGAGCAACTTCACTTTCTTTCTTTCTTACTGGTGGTTCAGTGGTAAAGAATCTGCCTGCCAAGCAGGAGATTTGGGTTCAGTCCCTGGGTTAGGAAGATCCCCTGCAAAAGGAAATAGCAACCCACTCCAGTATTCTTACTAGGAAAATCCCATGGTCAGAAGAATCTGGTGGGCTACAGTCTCATGGTGTCACAAAAGTGTTGGGCAAAATTTAGCAACTGAACAACAATACTGCAGCTGCAGTCTGCCCAGTTCTTCAGTCTTCCAGTCCCCTATACCCCAGCTTTATTGAGGTGATAATTGATATATAACTTTGTGTAAGTTTAAGGTAGACAATGTGTAGTAATGCAACATAATTACCACAATAGGGTCGGTTAAACATCTGTAACTCAATTAATTACCTTTGTGTGAGTGTGTGATGAGATCATTTAAGATCTACTCTCTTAATAACTTTCAAGTATGTAAGGCAGTACTGTTGACTATAGTCACCAAGCTGTACATTACATCCCAAGAATATATTTATCTTACAACTGAAACTTTGTACACTTGTACTGACATTCCCATTCTCCACACCCTGAGATCATGCAATATTTATTTTTCTCTGATTTATTTTGTCAGCATAATGGCATCAAGTTTTCAACACTGGTGTTGCAAATAGTAGTATTTACTTCTTTCTCATGGTTGAACAAATACCTTATTGCATAAATGTGAATTTTCATTTATCCATGGATGGGCTTAGGTTGCTTCCATGTCTTGACTGTTGTGAATGGTGTTGCAGTGAACATGGGATGCATATATCTCTTCAACTTAGTGATTTCATTTCCTGTGGAAATTCCTTAGTGATTTCATTTCATTCCATACACCAATGTGTAGAGCTGCTGGGTCATCTGGTAGTAATATTTTTAGCTTTTTGAGAAACCTTAGTATTTTCCTTAGAACCTGTACCAGTTTATATCACTACCAATTGCATACAAATGTTCTCCTTTACCTACATCCTTGTTAACATTTATCTTTTGTCTTTTTGCTAATAGTCATACTAACATTCTAACAAGGGTAAGGTAATAACTCAGGTTTTTACATGTCTTTCCTGCTGATTAATGCCACTGAATACCTTTTCATGAACCGGTCAACTGTATGTATAACTTCTTTGGAAAAAAATGTCTATTCATCTTTTGCCCACTTTATAATTTGACTTTTTTTTTATTTTCTTCCTTTCTTTTTCTTTCTTTCTTTCTTTCTTTTTTTTTTTTTTTTTGCTATTGAGTTGTATGTCTTCTTCACATACTTTGGATGTTAACCTCTTAAGGCATACATGGCTTTCAGATACTTTCTCCCTTTCTACAGGTTACCTTTTTTAGCTTGTTTCCTTGCTGTGAAAAAGCTTTCTATTTGGATGTGGTTCAAATTGCTTTTATTATATTTCTTATAATTCTGGTGTCATATCCCAAAATCTGTTGACAAGATCAATGTCAAAAAGATTTTCCTTCTTTTTTTTTTTTTCCAAGCAATTTTATGGTTTCAGGTCTTTAAGTCTTGTTCCACTTTGAGTTAATTCTTGTGAGTAATGTAAGAGAGGAGTCCAAGTTACCTTTTTTAGCTTGTTTCCTTGCTGTGAAAAAGCTTTCTATTTGGATGTGGTTCAAATTGCTTTTATTATATTTCTTATAATTCTGGTGTCATATCCCAAAATCTGTTGACAAGATCAATGTCAAAAAGATTTTCCTTCTTTTTTTTTTTTTCCAAGCAATTTTATGGTTTCAGGTCTTTAAGTCTTGTTCCACTTTGAGTTAATTCTTGTGAGTAATGTAAGAGAGGAGTCCAGTTTCATTCATTCACATGTAGATATCTAGTTTCCTTGGTACCATTTAATAGTCTACTCTTTCCCCAGTAAGCATTTGTGACTCTTGCCAATTATGAGTTAAGTGTTCAAATTTATTCATCTTATAAAGATGCTTAACACATCTTTTGTTTCTTTTCTTATAAAATTCTAGGTATAAGCTATGTCTTTTCGTCCACTTGAAGGTTATTTTTTTCTCCAGTATTTTTGGGATAGAGAAAAATTTTCTTATATTGCAATGGACTCACGGACTTGGTAGTTATTCCTTCCTCTGCTCCTTAGATCCACCACTACCACTGCTTACCCTGTGGCCTTTGCTCTGAGAATTCCTCGATTTCAGTATTCCCGATATTATGCTAAAACACTTTTGGGGGCCTCAAAGGGGTAGAAATGTGGGATAGACCACACCTAACATAGTCTATTCATTCACATATTTAACTAAAAACTATCTACAAACTAGTAGAACTAAACAGTGTATATTAAAAAAAATAGTAGTTTTCTTCTAGATTCCTCTTTTTTTACTCTCACTTCACTTTGAGTTTTTTTGTTTGTTTGTTTGTTTGTTTTGAGGTAGCTGCATCTAAATCACTTTAAATGGCACCCCACTCCACCACTCTTGCCTGGAAAATCCCATGGACGGAGGAGCCTGGTAGGCTGCAGTCTATGGGGTCACGAAGAGTCGGACATGACTGAGTGACTTCACTTTCAATTTTCACTTTCCTGCATTGAAGAATGAAATGGCAGTACACTCCAGTGTTCTTTTCTGGAGAATCCCAGGGATGGGGGAGCCTGGTGGGCTGCCGTCTATGGGGTCGCACAGAATCGGACACGACTGAAGGGACTTAGCAGCAGCAGCAGCAGCAGCAGTATTATTCTTTAAGTTAGTACATTCTGATTTATCTATTGGTTTTGTTATGTCAGATGAGGGTTTAGCTACTGAATTATTACTCTTCTCTTGAAATGCCTACC
>SJYC01150242.1:0-10941 GCA_006408675.1 Madoqua kirkii
AAAGAGATGGGAATACCAGACCACCTGACCTGCCTCTTGAGAAATCTGTATGCGGGTCAGGAGGCAACAGTTAGAACTGGACATGGAACAACAGACTGGTTCCAAATAGGAAAAGGAGTACGTCAAGGCTGTATATTGTCACCCTGCTTATTTAACTTCTATGCACAGTACATAATGAGAAGCGCTGGACTGGAAGAAACACAAGCTGGAATCAAGATTGCTGGGAGAAATATCAATAACCTCAGATATGCAGATGACATCACCCTTATGGCAGAAAGTGAAGAGGAACTAAAAAGCCTCTAGATGAAAGTGCAAGAGGAGAGTGAAAAAGTTGGCTTAAACCTCAATGTTCAAAAAACGAAGATCATGGCATCCAGTCCCATCACTTCATGGGAAATAGATGGGGAAACAGTGGCAATAGTGTCAGACTTTATTTTGGGGGGCTCCAAAATCACTGCAGATGGTGACTGCAGCCATGAAATTAAAAGACGCTTAGTCCTTGGAAGAAAAGTTATGACCAACCTAGATAGCACATTCGAAAGCAGAGACATTACTTTGCCGACTAAGGTCCATCTAGTCAAGGCTATGGTTTTTCCAATGGTCATGTATGGATGTGAGAGTTGGACTGTGAAGAAGGCTGAATGCTTAAGAATTGATGTGTTTGAACTGTGGTGCTGGAGAAGACTCTTGAGCGTCGCTTGGACTGCAAAGAGATCCAACCAGTCCATTCTAAAGGAGCTCAGCCCTGGGAGTTCTTTGGAAAGAATGATGCTAAAGCTGAAACTCCAATACTTTGGCCACCTCATGCGAAGAGTTGACTCATTGAAAAAGACTCTGATGCTGGGAGGGATTCGGAACAGGACAAGGGGACGACCGAGGATGGACGTGAGTCTGGGTGAGCTCTGGGAGTTGGTGATGGACAGGGAAGCCTGGCGTGCTGCGATTCATGGGGTCGCGAAGGGTCGGACATGACTGAGCAGCTGAACTGAACTGAACTGAACTGAAATATGTCTATGTAAAAATCAAGGGCATATATGCTATGTGTCCGACTCTCTGATCCTATGGATCATTGCCAGCCAGACCCTTCCGTCCATGGGATTCTCAAGGCAAGAATACTGAAGTGAGTTGCCATGCCTTCCTTCAGGAGATGTTCCTATCTTCCTGACCCAGGGATTACACCTGTATCTCTTGTGTCTTTTGCGTTGGCAGGTAGGGTTTTTACCATTAGCACCATTGGGAAGCTAAATATGTCTATGTAAAAATCAAGGACAGTAGAACCAAATGGTGTACTGTGATAAAAAGGTGAAAGATGGCTATATATATATATATATACATATACATATATATATTTACATTGTTTTCATTGACAGTGTGGTCGAATACTCTTACTTGAGTCAGTCTGGGCATTGTCAGTCTGGGCATTCAATAGAACATTGCAGAAGTCATGGAATGTCAGTTTCCAGCACCAGAATTTAAAAGATAGCAGCTTTCATTTCTGTGTCTTAGAAGATCATCTGAGATCCCTCGTGCGCCAATGAAATACTTCCTGCTTCACTGCTGGGAAAGAGGATTTGTAAATACTTTTTTGACAGTCACAGTGGGACCTGTACTTTCATCCATTTCTTCCAAAATAATAGATATATGAGTGAATCAGTTTTGTACCCTTCATACTAGCTCATCTACCATCTGAGCACCACTAAATGACCTCAGTTGATACCACACAGAATAGCAGAATTATCCAGCTAAACAGTGTCTGTATTCCTAATCTATAAAATTGTGAGATTTAATACACTGATTGTTGTCAGTCACCAAATTTCAGTATTTTGTTCTTTTATGTTGCAAAACATAACTAGGAGAGTTATTTTGTTATTTGTTAAAGATTTTTCTTTTCCCAAAATCTTTACTGGATTTTTCTTTTAAAGTTGTCAAACTTGTATCTATTATACCATGAATTATTTTCAAATGATCCATCATAGCACCTATTCTCAGGATCCCTCTTAATTCTTGGAAATCCCCTTCTACCTGCTTGCCATTTTTCTTCTACAAACTAAAATATTCAATTTTTAGATCTGTTACAAATATGTAACCTTGGGACTTCCTTTTGCTTCCCTCTTTAAATGAAGTGAAAATTTCCTCAATCCTATATCTTCCACTTTCACATTTTACTTACTTGCTTTGATAGAGTATGTTCAGGAGGAAGTTGCTGAGAGAATGCTTCCAAGGTAAATGTTCTTATTCTTTGCATATTGAATATATTTTTGGCTCTTGCCTGTGACTAAATGGATTTGGAATTTAAGATTCAAGTATATTTTTCTCTGATCTTTGAAATATTTTTTCCATTGTATTCTAAAATACTGCATGCATTTTATAGAGAAAGTCAATGTTAGTCTTATTTTTATTCCTTCTAGATTACTTTCACATTTTACTTACTTGCTTTGATAGAGTATGTTCAGGAGGAAGTTGCTGAGAGAATGCTTCCAAGGTAAATGTTCTTATTCTTTGCATATTGAATATATTTTTGGCTCTTGCCTGTGACTAAATGGATTTGGAATTTAAGATTCAAGTATATTTTTCTCTGATCTTTGAAATATTTTTTCCATTGTATTCTAAAATACTGCATGCATTTTATATGAGAAAGTCAATGTTAGTCTTATTTTTATTCCTTCTAGATAATCTCTTTTGTGCCTTAGGTGTCTCTTTTCATTCCCTATACTGAGCTATTTTATTATTTTATTAATAGCAAGTGAATTTTAGCAAGTGAAGATGTTTTCTGGCATATTAAAGTAATAGATAAAAGGAGAAAGGTATCCCTGCTACTTTTCTCTCTCTCTCTTTTTTGTTGTTTCTTGCAATGTGTAAAAATTGTTTTAAAATTGTGTTTGAAAAAATTAGTGTTATGGATCTGCTATGAGTTGATGACTAATTGAGGTAGTGATTACTATAAAAACGACTTTTGAAAAAGTAGAAATTAAGAGCTATTCCACAGGCTATTCCATTAACATCATTACACACAGTCAGCAGCTAGCGACTCTGATTAAAATCAAGATGCTTTTCTCTTGAAATACACCATCTCATTTTACTAGACAGCATGATGCCCTCTCAGAAGAGATAGGATGTTGTTTCTGAATGACTTAGTGGATCACTGGAAGGACTGTGAGCAATGACAAAGATTTTAAGAATTATTTAATACATTTTCCATGCTTATATAAATAATCTTGAATGCCCCCCACCCCTCATTTCTGTTATTAAATATTTGCTTTTCCTTCAAAGGTCATTTGAAAGAGATTGGCGAGGTGCATAAAGGTCCTACATTTGTGATGGTTTAGAATTTTGGAGTTGTAGACCACTCTAATTTTCACACTTTAAATGACACTAATGCTCAAAAGAAAAGGAAAAAAATAAAATGAATTCAGATGGAAGATATATAGGATTCCAATTCTAAGCAGATGTTGGTAACATAGACAAAAGTAACAATAATTAGCCAAGACACATAAAAATAGAGCCAATGAATCAACTGGTTTTAAAAAAGAGAAAATGAATGCAAGTCAGAATAAAAAGAGGTAAAACTTTCAGTTGCACACATTATGATTAATGTGCCTTGTACACACAGAGTTACTTGTTTGGCATTACCAAAGGCAAACCTCATGAATAGAGGTTAAAAAAATCAAAGTTACAATGAATTAAGAATGCATTCAACATTTCTTCTTCCCATTTTTTAAATGAACTTTTTTTTTCTTCCTCTTTTTGCTTTTTAAATCATTTTCCTGTCTTCTAAGCTAAAAAGTAAGATATAGATTGACTCCCCCCCCCTTAAATAACTTTTTTTCTTCTGTTTTGGTCTGATTGTAAAATGACTGATTTTACAATTTTCAATCAGAAAACAATTTACTTCCATATCTGCAACTTCTAGTCTTCCATTAGAAGAGAAAATATGGAAAACTCACTAATGATAAAAGATGTAGAAAATAGATTATAGTTATCAGAAAAGAGGAGGGTTAGGCTGGTTGAAATGGGTGAAAGAGATAAACTAAGTGGTAATAGATGGCAATGGTGATAATCACTTTGTAATATTTATACATGTTGAATTATAATACTGTATATTTGAAACATATATTTCAAATCATATATTAAAAATAAATGAATATGTATAAATGAAAATTGATGCTGAGATACTGATAGAGGTTTATAGAGTTTTATATGATTATTTAAGCAAACTGATTTTTATAAATCTTTTAGCAAATTTCCATCTTCAGTCTTCCTCACCCTCACCTAATACCCAATACATATTGCAAACATTTACAAATATAATTATCAGCAAAGTTTTGAGCTACACATTTAAAAATATCAACCCTTATGTGAAATGCCATTAAATACATTCTTTCTTCTAACTTGAAACAGTATTAGTTGCTCAGCAGTGTCTGACTCTTTGTGACACCATGGACTATAGCCCGCCAGACTTTGCTGTCCATTGACTTCTCCAGTCAAGAATACTGGAATGGCTAGCCATCTCTTTCTCCAAGGGATCTTCCTGACCCAGGGATTGAACCTGGGTCTCTTCCATTGGTAGGCAGATTCTTTGCCATGGGAGCCATCAGAGAAGCCAATTCTAACTAGTCTCCACAAATTAACTGTAAGGATTATATAAAATAATATATATATGAAAAAGCTTTAAAATACAAAGTATCATATCACTCTAAACTGTTTTCTCTTTTATTATTTAAGATTTTCAACAAAAGTTTTGAAGCGAAATCATGCTACTAATGAAAAGAAAGGCAGATAAGATCCCTGATCAAATCTATTGAGAATGCTAAAGATCTTTGTAGACTCTTCCTTGGACTGAATAAGGCCTAATTCTTGTAAGCCTCCTCACCACACATGTATCCACTGCTCCAGGCTCCCAAATATAGGTTATTAGTGGGTGTTAGGGCCACTTTAGACCCTCTTAGTCTTTATTAATAGTTGGTCTTAGAGTGTACCCTGACACTTGAAGTCAGAGGAAGGCCATCTGAGTTTCAATTAACTTGAAAGACATTAGAACATACTTGAAATACCCCATCAAGTGTAGTGGTTGTTTTACTAGCATCAGCTAAAATCAGTTACTCTTTTAGTACATATATCTTCTCCAGAAAAATGAAAGATACACAATCTCCACAAGTAAGAACTATTTGACACACTAAAAGAAAAAAAAAAAGCAGCTCTAAAATTGTGTCAAATGATATTATTAAAGTAATAAATACTTATAAAAACTTTATTGCCAGGCTGTAAATAATAATTGAAAGCTACCCATGTCTTCAGTCAAAGTAAACTGACTCAATACCTTTAATTAAAATGAAATACTTCTTGTCTCTCTTATGACTCTGTACACAAGTGATGAGACAGTTTGTTCTTGCTTTATCCCTCTTTCACTTTGGTGAAACTTCAGTGTATACTCTGGTATTCCCTGAATACCCAGATCCTAAATACTGAATTTAATAAAGCATCAATAAATATTAGTTGAATTGAAGTGTACTTATTAGGCACTGAATGAACTTTAGGATGGAAACATTATACTTTGAGCCTTTTGGGTGAAGGATGGAATTATATTGATTCTCTTGACTGGAAGCTACCGTGCTCACATATTTGAACTATTTGAGATTTCAAAAGTTCCCAGCAAATGATTACTAGCAAGTCTGTTTCTTACAATTAGTCTCTTTTCAGCCATATCTTGATAGCTGTTCCTGTTGCTGACAAGTGATCTATCACTTTGCCTCAAGATATTGTAGCGACCGAGTGAAAATTGCTAAGTGAAGAATTGGTATGATGTAGAAAGAAGGGGCAGAGAAGGCAATGGCACCCCACTCCAGTACTCTTGCCTGGAAAATCCTATGGGCGGAGGAGCCTGGTAGGCTGCAGTCCATGGGTCTTAGGAGAGTCGGACACGACTGAGTGACTCCACTTTCACTTTTCATTTTCACGCATTGGAGAAGGAAATGGCAACCCACTCCAGTGTTCTTGCCTGGAGAATTCCAGGGATGGGGAGCCTGGTGGGCTGCGGTCTATGTGGTCGCACAGAATCAGACACGACTGAAGTGACTTAGCAAGCAAGCAAGAAAAAGGGGGGAAAGTGAATGGACATAGTTTCTAATTGCAGTGCCACTTCACAAATCCTGAGGCACTGACATTAAAGAAAGTACTGTTTACTGGTTTCTAGAAACCAAGATACATGACACGCCTATTATCCTTTTAGAGATTATGGATTACTTAACCTGATTCCAGAACTATTTTCTGTGTATTTGAGGCAGTTTTATGAAAAGAACACTATTAATTATTGATAAACATGGCAGATAGACAGCCTATCTGGTTATAATCCATGTCTTTATTGTCATATTCTATTCCATTTCATTTAATGAATAGTTCTTTTTCACTTGATTATTTCCATTTTCTTCCCTCCTAAATAATTTCTAAAAACCTTTAAACTTTTTATTTATTTATATTCCAATCAGTTTCTAAAGAAATTTAAAGCTGCTCTATTCAAATAAAGAGAAACACCCATGCACAGACTTCTGCATGATAATGTGAAAATACCATATTTGAAATTACAATAGAAAGGGAACATTATTAAAAATATACATTTAATTACTGTTTATTTTTTTTCCTGAAAATATTTGCGGACCACTAATTTGAAGATGGTGAAATTAAGTAGTTAGTCTAAAGACATTGAGATAAAAATGACATTGTGCTGAGGTTTGAATCTAGGTTCCAAAATGCCTTGCTGTATGACTTTACACAAGTCATTTAACCTTCTTGGATCACTTTTCTTAGGAGAATGAGTTTATAATAAAACCTATCTCAGATTCTTTTTATTTTTTTTTTCATGTGGGTGAAATACACATCAGCTTCTTAGAATGTTATTAAGTCTTTAAGAAATTAAGAAATATTTTCTGCACTGGTGTTACTTGTACTTGATCTGAGTTGTATATCTATTAAAAAAGATATTGTCAGAAAAATAAGATAATAAATGTGAAGAATGAAGGGTACTTGGAAATGCATGCAAAGGCTAATATCTTGCATGTTGAATGCGACCTTAATACTAATTTAGTTTAATTAAACTAAACTAACCTTGGAAAACCCAGCAGTGGCCACAGGATTGGAAATGGTCAGTCCTCATCCCAGTTCCCAGGAAGGGCAGTGCTAAAGAATATTCAAACCACCAGACAATTGCAGTCATCTCCCATGCTAGTAAGGTTATGCTCAAAATCCTGTATGCTAGTCTTCAGCATTATGTGAACTAAGAATCCCAAGATGACTTAGAGGTGTGGGATGGGGAGCGAGATTGGAAGGAGGTTCAAATGGAAGGGGATATATATATATATATGTATGTATATATATATATATATGGCTGATTCATGTTGAGGTTTGACAGAAAACAACAAAGTTCTGTAAAGCAATTATCCTTCAATTTAAAAAAAAAAGAATTACAAAATGAGTTGAGAAGAGGCAGAGGAAACAGGGATCAAATTTCCAACATTTGCTGCATCACAGAGAAAGGAAGTGAATTCTGGAAAAAACATCTACTTCTGTTTCATTGACTACACTAAAACCTTCAACTGTGTGGATTATAACAAACTATGGAAAACTTTTAAAGAGATGGGAATACCAGACCATTTTTCCTGTCTCCTGAAACACCTGTATACAGGTCAAGAAGCAACAGTTAAAACTGTGTATGGAAGAACTAACTGGTTCAGGATTGAGAAAGGAATATGACAAGGCTGTTTGTTGCCACCTTGTTTATTTAATTTACAGGCTAAGGGCATCATGAGAAATGCTGGGCTGGAGAAGTTACAAGCTGGAATCAAGACTGGCAGGAGAAACATCAACAACCTCAGGTATGTTGATGATACCACTCTAATGGCAGAAAGGGAAGAGGAAATAAAGAGCCTCTTGATGAGGGTGAAGGAAGAAAGTCAAAAAGTCAGCTTAAAACTAAATTAAAAAAAAAAACAAAAACAGATCATGACATTTGGCCCAATGACAAATAGAAGGGGAAAATGTGGAAGCAGTGATAGATTTCCTATTCTTTGGCTGTAAAATCACTGTGGATGATGCCTGCAGCCATGAAACTGGAAAACAATTACTTCTTGGCAGGAAAGCTAAGAGAAAACTATACTGTGTTAAAAAGCAAAGACATTACTTTGCCAACAAAGATATGAATGGTCAAGGCTATGGTCTTTCCAGTAGTCACATACAGTTGTGAGAGCTGGAACACAAAGAAGGCAGAGCACCAAAGAATTGGAGCTTTTGAACTGTCATGCTGGAGAAGACTCGAGAGTTTCTTGGACAGCAAGGAATTCTCATTGCAAGGACTGATGCTGAAGCTGAACCTTCAATATTTTGGTCACCTTATGTGATCAGCCAACTCACTGGAAAACACCCTGATGCTGGGAAAGATTGAAGGCAGAGGAAAAGAGGGTGTCAGAGGATGAGAAGGTTGGATGACATTACTGAAGCAGTGGACATGAACTTGGGCAAACTCTGGGAGATGCTGAGTGACAGGGAGGCCTGGCATGCTACAGTCCATGGGATTGTGAAGAATCAGACACAACTAGACAATTGCACAACATCAACTACAACAACCTTGTTTGAGTATGTGTTACATCCTGGTCCTTGCATTTTTCAGATGAGAAAAGTAAAGCTTGATGTAACATAAGCACTTTCTCAACTTAGTAGAAAATGTGTAACACCACTACAAGCGACAGCCCTCACTTAGCTGCCTCTCTAGGTAATCTCTTTCTGTAAACTTTACATGAACCAATAGGAAGGCCACATTAGCAAATTTTCTTTCAAAAGCCCCAGAGCAATTTTCTTGAGGCAAAGAGAAAATGCGCTTGCACTCTGAAAGTGTAGCATATTGGATCATATATGCTACTCTGCCATTTGAACTCAAACAGGTCATTTAGAGTCTTTGGATCAATTTTCTGAATAAAAACAACCATAAAACAGAAAAAGATAAACTAAGAGTAGATGATCTCCAATATTTCATAAAAAAATTGTTTAGAAAAGGGTGTTAGCCTCAACAGTGGTAATGTGAAAGTCTTACTTGAAGTAAAATGATTTTTTCACTCCAGGATTCATTTGTACTATCAAGGGACTTATGGTCTCCCTGTAAAATATTTGAATTTTTTTCTATATTTGTCATTGCTATGAAACAATGAAATTGCATAATGTTTCAAATAGTGCCAGTATTCATTTATTATGCAAATCAAAGAAGTGAATATTTTATGCTGCTAAATAACCTTTAAATGAATAATCATGATACTGCATCTAATCCATTTTAAATCTCATTTCAGCACATTTGATTTCACAACGAAACAACTTTATAAAGGAAAATATTTAACTGGTTCTGTAAAAACTATAATATTCATTTACATGAAAAACAAACTATATGAGACTAATAATATCCATCATAAAAGCACGAAAAAGTCAGAGAAGGCAATGGCACCCCACTCCAGTACTCTTGCCTGGAAAATCTCATGGATGGAGGAGCGTGGTAGGCTGTAGTCCATGGAGTCGCGAAGAGTTGGACATGACTGAGTGACTTCACTTTCACTTTTCACCTTCATGCATTGGAGAAGAAAATGGCAACCCACTCCAGTACTCTTGCCTAGAGAATCCCAGGGACGGGGAGCTTGGTGGGCTGCCGTCGATGGGGTTGCACAGAGTCGAACATGACTGAAGCAAATTAGCAGCAGCAGCAGCAGCAGGCTCTCCATACATCCATGTACATATTATTCTTGTATCTGCTTACATGAAAAATAATTTTCTATTTTAAGGTACCGAAAGCATTTAAAAACAACGCTTATTAATTGTATATATTTCAGCTAATATAGCTGGAAACTCAAGTTTTACCTGTACCAGAAACTCTCCTAAACTGTATTAAGTCCCTTCAGTTGTGTCTGACTCTTTGTCACCCCTTGGACTGTAACTCACCAGGCTCCTCTGTTCCTAGAATTTTCCAGGCCAGAATACTGGAGTGGATTGCCTTTGCCTCCTCCAGGGGATCTTCCCAATACAGGGATCGAACCCAAGGCTCTTATGTCTACCAGTATTGGCAGGTGGGTTCTTTATCACTAGCACCACCTGTGGAGCCCCTCTCCTGCAAGAGATTCAGTTAAAGAAAATCAAAGATCAGAAAGTTAGAAAACCGAGAATAGGTATATTTTAAAAAGTTGAGAGCATGTTTTGATGTCACATAGATCTCAGCTTAAAATATGTTTGTTGTTACTTTAGGCTATTTGAGCCTCAATCTCCATCACTCTAGAATGTGAATTATAATGTGAGCGCACTGACTGATTCCTCAGAACCAATTTCTCTCTTGGCTCTTTCCAGTAATCCATGGTTTTAACTTGCAGAATCTGGTGGTGGCTCTATCTTCTTTCTAAGGGTAGAAGATAGACAGAGCCTTAATCAATTAGTGCATCCCTTCTCCAGTTCAAGTTTATAACCTAAATTGCTCAACTCAGAGTAAAACTCAGCAGCCTGGCTTGATATGTGGGAGCATAAAGCACTGTCTCTCTCTGTAGACAAAGCAATCCTCACAACTGCTATAAACTATTGATCCTTGAGCCCTCCTGCAAACTCACTGGATAGGGGCAGAGCTCAGAAAAATTCAGGGGGAAATTTAGAGCTTTGATATCACTGTGATATATCTTTTGTGAAACCCACCCTACTTCTAGTCTTCTCAGTAATGTGTACCAGTACTTTTTATTTATCTTTTCAGAACATTTGAGATGATTTTTCAGGTATTTGTAATATAAAAACTTGACTTTGTGAGAAAATAATCCCTCCACTCTGTGGGTTGTAAGGTTTAACAATACAGGTTGACAATCCTCATCTTTATTCTCAGAGGAAAGGTGTGCTTTAGAATTCTTTCTTTCTTTTTTTTTTTTTATTTTTATTTTTAAA
>SJYC01150244.1:0-13351 GCA_006408675.1 Madoqua kirkii
ACATAAATCAAATGTTCCAATGTGTATCTCTGTATATGTTTTAGTTATACTATTCATGAATATTTTATTTAGAAATTTTGCATCTATGTACATAACAGGGTAGGTCAGAGGTTATCTATTCTTCTGCTAATGTTATACTATATTGCTTATAATATTCTTGTATTGATTCTTTAAATATCTGCAAGAATTCTTTTATATATATTTGGATGAGTACTTGTTAACCTTGTAAAAACTTATTTCTAAATCATTTTAACCTAGAATAGTTTTGAGGTGTGAGATGTATAGGCATATATTTTAATGTACTGGTTAAATATATTTAATGGTAATGTGTGTATTTTACTTTTCAATTAACCTATTGCTTACTTGATATAGCATTTATGTTAGGGTTATGACTGTGTATGTTTTTGTACTTATTTGCCTAAACTATTTTTGTATATTATTACTCGTTTAATCTATCTGTGGTTAATTTTTTCTAAAATAGTTTATAAAAGATTTCTTTTCCTCATTCTGTCTCACCAAAATTCTCAGTTTTTTGTCCATTTCGTTGATTCTTTTAAAGAACCAAACTTTGGCAGTTTTGAACTTCTCTATTATTTCTAATTTTAGTGATCAGAGTTTAAGACATTATATTGCTAATTGTCATTTCACATGCATCCTGGTGGTTTTGATGTCATAACTTTTCTTTTTATGCATTTTCTTAGTATTTTCAAGTTTTATTATCATGTTTTCTTTACACTAGCAATTATATAAAAATGTTTACTTTCTAACTTATATATATACACATGTATGTATACATAGGTATTTGTCCAAATACCTATATATATGTGTGTGTGTGTGCGCACATATATATGATTTTAAAGTATCCTATATGCATACTAACTTAAGGATATTTGTTCTGACAGGTACTGTGACTGTTGTGCTATAATTTCCCACTATGTTTGTATAACAGCCCATTTTTCTTTTAACTGTATCAATTTTTATCTCAAATCTTTCCATATTTTATGAGGCCAGAATAAGGTTTTTCTCTCAAAAGGATTTCCCTCTGCCTGCACCCTTCTGTTCAGTTCAGTTGCTCAGTCGTGTCCAACTCTTTGTCACCCCATGAATTGTAGCATGCCAGGCCTCCCTGCCCATCACCAACTCCTGGAGTCCACCCAAACGCATGTCCATTGAGTCAGTGATGCCATCCAACCATCTCATCCTCTGTTTTTCCCTTCTCCTCCTGCCCTCAATCTCTCCCAGCATCAGGGTCTACCACCCTTACAATGCTATAAAACATTAACAAAGTTTATAGGGTTATCATTACCATCTTTTAAAATTCCATATATATGTGTCAGAATACTCTATTGGTGTTTTTATATGAGACAACAAAAGAGACACAGATGTATAGAATGGACTTTTGGCCTCTGAGGGAGAGGGAGAGGGTGGGATGATTTGGGAGAATGGCATTGAAACATGTATACTATCATGTAAGAAACGAAGCGCCAGTCTATGTTCGGTACAGGATACAGGATGCTTGGGGCTGGTGCACAGGATGATCCAGAGAGATGATATGGGGTGGGAGGTGGGAGGGGGCTTTGGCATTGGAAGACTGTGTACACCTGTGGCTGATTCATGTCAATGTATGGCAAAACCAATACAGTATTGTAAAGTAGAATAAAGTAAAAAAAAAAAAAATTAACAAAGTTTAAATTGACTTTGACTGATATATAGTCAAGAATTGTAAACTCAAACTACCTGAGGTCACCCATAGCATTATGAATGGTCAACAAAATTTCCTTTTCTATCTTTTAAATTCTGCCTTGATATAATTTGTTGTTGTCAGATATTATCTGTAGGAATACTTTATTATCCATTCTTTCCTGAAGTGGCATGTCTGCAATGGTCTTCTTTTAGGCAGAAGTCTTGTTTCTAAGTAACCACCTTACTGTGCCTGAAGCCTTGACTTCTGTCCCTTATACAGATACTCAAACCCAAAATTTAGCTACCAAACTCAGTAAGTGCCCTCAGGGCATTCCTGATTTCAGGGCTCACTAAATGCTCCAGTTTTCAGCTTCTTCTTCATTTTCTGCTTCTGGGGATTTCACTCAACATTTTACAAAGTCAGCTATGCATTTAGAAATGGAATTTCTAGACATTTTATACCAGTAATTTTGTTTTTGCTTTTGTTTTTCAGGGTATATGGTCAACACTGTTACTGGAAATAGAAGTTACAATATAGCTTTTCAATCAAAACAAAAAAGATTTTTTTTTCAAGCTGTGAAAATAACTATTTTTAAAAATCTTTTATAAGTTCTCATTTTTAAAATTGTAGACACTAACAGACAGAAAAGATAAAATATAATGAAGAATATTTGTAGATTACCACTTGTGACTAAAGTGGCATTCTTAGTCCATATAACTGGATATGTCCTGTTTGATTTAGGAATTATTCACAGAACTTTCCTC
This sequence comes from Madoqua kirkii, assembly GCA_006408675.1. NCBI lineage: Eukaryota > Metazoa > Chordata > Mammalia > Artiodactyla > Bovidae > Madoqua > Madoqua kirkii. The sequence goes on from SJYC01150244.1 coordinate 2,449, forward strand.
AAGATTAAGATAGGACTGCTGGGGATATACAGTAGAATGATAAATCTAATGTGTGTTTAATTCCATACTAATATTTGTGATTAATGATTACAGTTTAAATACATTTAGCATGCTTTCTTATTATGTGTAAATGGTTTGACATTTCACAAACAATTGAAATGTGAAGCTCTCAGCATAAAACTTCACTCCTTCTCTGTCCACCTGTATCCCTTGGTAGAAGAAGTTCTCTGCAGAGGATTTCTAAGCCATCTCAATTATCACTCTTTCAATGAAGCCTCAAATTTTTCATGCAAATAATTATGATCACTTTCTAAATATCCCCTGAAAGCTCATAAATATCACAATATCAGGCTATATGGAATATATATATATATTTTACTATTCAATATCTCTGTAAGAAATTAGTTGCCTACATCTCATATATTCTAACATGTTTGACTGATGCTGGGTTATGTTATTTTTCCATATCTTCCATAGCCAGAGGAAATTGATGTTGGTTTAAGCAATAGTAATGCATTAATAATAATACTTTCCCTGGTTTCCCACTCCTCTATGACCTAGGCAGGTGTCCCAGAAAGACTGATATAAACAACCAAGGTGAGCAAATAAAGCAGCCTATCATGACCTGCTTTCACTGCTGGCAAAAGGAGAGCAGTAAGAAAATACTGCATTCAAATAAACTTTGTAGATTTGACTGTTCCTGAAATGAGAGTATACTTGTGATCAGAAATGACAGGAGGAATCTTTGTCATTTGAGCATGACTGTAAATCATTGAACATGCCCTAGATTTTCTCTAAGGTCAGGAGAAAAATGGGACAGAGGAAAGGAAAGAGAAAATGATAATCTTGGTTTCTATTCATACCCTTAAAATTTGATTTATAACAATTACTTCTATAATGCTAGCACCCAGCATAGAGTATGACATGTAATAGACACTTGAGAAATTATTTAGTGATTGAATGAGTTATTCTATTCTGTACCATCTAGACCAAGTTTCTGTTCAAACTATAGAAGCCATTTGAAAATTAAGATAATATTATTTGGGTACATTAATGAAGAAAGCAATACATTCTCCACTTCCCTCTGTTAACATATTCATCCTAGGAAACCAATCAACATGTGGTGAGCCCAGGTGACCTGGAGATGGTGCGTATAGGTCTTGCAGCAAACAGCCTTAGCTGAGATCCAGACTGACAACCAGTGTCATTGGCATGTGTGAGTGCTCGTGTTTGAGTGAATGAACTTTCAGATAACAGGTAGCCTTTAAGCACTGAGTCATTCCTCTACAACTTAATGAATTATCTCAACAGGAAGACTATGAACGCATCTCAGAGGTCAAGAATTAGAACACTGACAACATCCCAAAAGCATCCTCATCACTATTCCCCAGTCCTCCGAGGTAATAATTACTACTTAGACTTTTGGCACTATATTTCAATGTTGCTGTTTTTCAACTATACATCAGTTCAGTTCAGTTCAGTCACTCAGTCATGTCCGACTCTTCACGACCCATCTATATACAAATTATTTCAAATAGTGACATTTTTTATTTCTAGTAACATTTACTTAATATTTTTGATGAAATTTCTTTCTTTTGCCTATAACGTTGGCTCATTTCCATTATGGTAAATTCCCTTTTTGAGGAATTTATGATTTTTGTGCATTCTGCTATTTTAGGATATTTGGTTTCTCATAAATATTTTTGGCATACATCTATGTGCGCAAATGTTCAATACGTTGCTGTATATACCTAATAGTAGATTTGTTGTCTTAGGAGCTGACTGTGGCTCAGATCATGAACTCCTTATTGCCAAATACAGACTTAAATTGAAGAAAGTAGGGAAAACTGCTAGACCATTCAGGTATGACCTAAATCAAATTCCTTATGATTATACAGTAGAAGTGAGAAATAGATTTAGAGGACTAGATCTGATGATAGAAAGAGTGCCTGATGAACTATGGACAGAGGTCCATGGCATTGTCCAAAAGACAGGGATCAAGACTATCGCCATGGAAAAGAAGTGCAAAAAAGCAAGAAAGCTGTCTTGGGAGGTCTTACAAATAGCTGTGAAAAGAAGAGAAGTGAAAAGCAAAGGAAAAAAGAGAGAAAGAAGCACTTGAATGTAGAGTTCCAAAGAATAGCAAGAAGAGATAAGAAAGCCTTCTTCAGTGACCAATGCAAAAAAATAGAGGAAAACAACAGAATAGGAAAGACTAGAGATTTCTTCAAGAAAATTAGAGATACCAAGGGAACATTTCATGCAAAGATAGGTGTGAAAAGGACAGAAATGGCATGGATCTAACAGAAGCAGCAGATATTAAGAAGAGGTGGCAAGAATACACAGAAGAAATATACAAAAATATTTTTACAACCCAGATAATCATGATGGTGCAATCACTCACCTAGAGCCAGACATCCTGGAATGTGAAGTCAAGTGGGCCTTAGAAAGCATCACTACGAACAAAGCTAGTGGAGGTGATGAAATTCCAGTGGAGCTAATTCAAATCCTGAAAGATGATGCTGTGACAGTGCTGCACTCAATATGCCAGCAAATTTGGGAAACTCAGGACTGGAAAAGGTCCATTTTCATTCCAATCCCAAAGAAAGGCAATGCCAAAAAAATGCTCAAACCACCACACAATTGCACTCATCTCACACACTAGTAAAATAATGCTCAAAATTCTCTAAGCCAGGCTTCAGCAGTACAGGAACTGTGATCTTCCAGATGTTCAAGCTGGTTTTAGAAAAGGCAGAGGAACCAGAGATCAAATTGCCAACATTGCTGGATCATGGAAAAAGCAAGAGAGTTTCAGAAAAAACATCTACTTCTGCTTTATTGACTATGCCAAAGCCTTTGACTGTGTGGATCACAGTAAACTGTGGAAAATTCTGAAAGAGATGGGAATACCAAACGAGTTGTCCTGCCTCTTGAAAAACCTATATGCAGGTCAGGAAGCAACAGTTAGAACTGGACATGGAACAACAGACTGGTTCCAAATAGGAAAAGGAGTACGACAAGGTTGTATATTATCACCCTGCTTATTTAACTTCTATGCAGAGCACATCATGAGAAACTCTGAGCTGGATGAAGCACAAGCTGGAGTCAAGATTGCCAGGAGAAATATCAATCACCTCAGATATGCAGATGACACCACCCTTATGGCACAAAGTGAAAAGGAACTAAAAAGCCTCTTGATGAAAGTGAAAGAGGAGAGTGAAAAAGTTGGCTTAAAGCTCAACATTCAGAAAACAAAGATCATGGCATCTGGTCCCATGACTTCATGGGAAATAGATGGGGAAACAGTGGCAACAGTGTCAGACTTTAATTTGGGGGACTCCAAAATCACTGCAGATGGTGACTGCAGCCATGAAATTAAAAGATGCTTACTCCTTGAAAGTAAAGTTATTCAAAAGCAGACATTACTTTGCCAACAAAGGTTAGTCTAGTCAAGGCTATGGTTTTTCCAGTGGTCACGTATGGATGTGAGAGTTGGACTGTGAAGAAGGCTGAGCGCCAAAGAATTAATGCTTTTGAAGTGTGGTGTTGGAGAAGACTCTTGAGAGTCCCTTGGACTGCCAGGAGATCCAACTAGTCCTTTCTAAAGGAGATCAGTCCTGGGTGTTTTTTGAAAAGACTGATGCTAAAGCTAAAACTCCAGTACTTTGGCCACCTCATGCAAAGGGTTGACTCATTGGAAAAGACTCTGATGCTGGAAGGGATTGGGGGCAGAAGGAGAAGGGGACAACTGAGGATGAGATGGCTGGATGGCATCACCAACTCAATGAATATGAGTTTGAGTGAACTCCAAGAGTAGGTGATGGACACGGAGGCCTGGCCTGCTGCAATTCATGGGGTCGCAAAGAGTTGGACATGATTCAGTGACTGAACTGAACTGAATGTACATATTCCCTTAACCTTAATAGATAAAGCTGTTAATGATGTCTGAGATGATTTCACAGTGTTCCTTGAGATCATTATGTTGTGGGAGGGTGACTCAGTACTTATTGGCTGCCTGTTATCTGAAAGTTTCATTTATTCAAATGTGAGCACTCACACTTCACCAGTGATATTGGTTGTCAGTCTGGACCTTAGCTAAGACTGTTTGTAGAATGACCTTTATGCAGCCTTTCCAGGTACCTGGGTTCATCATATGTTGGTTGGTTTCCTAAGAAGAATATCCTAACAGAGGACAGAGGAGAAGTCTATCACTTTCATACTGAATCTGAACATCACCATTCTGCTGTATTATCTCTGTAAAAGGAGTCAGGATATCCCAGCAAGCTTCAATGGGAAGGAGAATTGTTGTTTTTCAGTAACTGAGTCGTGTCCAAATATTTGTGACCCCATGGATGGCAGCACGCCAGGCCTCCCCGTCCCTCACCATCTCCTGAAGTTTGCCCAAGATAATGTCCATTTCATTGGTTGATGTCATCCTGTCATCTCATCTTCTGACATCCTCTTTTACCTTCAGTCTTTCCTAGGATCAGGGTATTTTCCACTGAGTCAGCTCTTTGCATCAGGTCACCAAGGTATTGGAACTTCAGCTTCAACATCAGTCCTTCCAGTGAGTATTCAGGGTTGATTTCCTTTAGGATTGACTAGTTTGATCTCCTTGCTGTCTAAGCATCTCTCAAGAGTCTTCTCCCTCAACAAATAGCTGAAAGGGAGAGAATAGAACTCATATAAAGATTGGGAAGTAACAAGTTTCTAGAAGGTCATGTATGAACTGAATAGTGCTTGATCTGTAAAAGAACAATCAATTATTGATATAATTTAGTAGTACAATAAAGGGTCTTTTGTGTTTGAATTATAAAATTCTGAGAACCTTTTTAAGTGTTTAAGACATGGGAAATAAAATGCTAGAGGAGTCTTCAGCAATAATCAAAGGAAAGGTAAGAGACTGAAATAAGTCAGTAAACTTTAAGTTTTACATGAGGAGATGGAATTGCAAGATATCAGGTAACTAGAAGCAATGAAACCTAGTCATATATTTTTGTCAAGATTTGAGTGAATAGGAAGAGAAAAGTTTCCAGTTTTCTGACATGGATGATTGAACAGATGGTAATGCCATGTGTTCAGATACAGGAGAAAAAAATAGATATTTTTAGATATTCAAATCGAGGATTCCCAGGAAAGCCCAGAAAGAGATGTGAACAGCTAGATATGTGAATCAGAAGACTGAAAATTTTTGGATGTAGCAAATTTCCTGTCTTGAGAATACAGATAGTTTTTAAACCCCCAAGAATGCATTAGATAATCCAGAGTCTGTATAGAGTAAGATGATCAAAGACCAGCCTTTTGTGAACAACAGGTAAATAGATAAGAAGCCTGCCAGAAAGGCCGAGAAAGACCTATAAGAAAGAGGAGAATCATGGCAGAGAGAAATAATGAAGATCGGAGAGGGATTTTTGGCAGGGAACAGTCATTGGTGTAAAATATTGCAGTGTAGTTAAAGCCTGAAAACACTATTAGCCTTTTTTTTTTTCTCCAAAATTTCTGTAGAGGATTAAAAATAGTTCAGGTGGCAAAATATGCCTTCTTCTGGTTTGAAGTGAATATCTAGAGTGAGAAATTAGAGATTCTAAATGTATATTAGTTTTTTAAATCAATGAATGTGTGAATGAATGAATGTATAAATACATACGTGAATGAATGAAAGTAAGTGTTCACAGTTATTTCATAGTGGTTAGAAAACACCTTAGAAGGTCACAGTGGAAAGTTTTAAATTAAGATTATGAGTAACCTTACAACAGGAAATTTTGTTTCACTTTATTTAATTCAAGTGTTCTCCAATTTAAATCTTGTCATTTATCATGAAATATTTGTAGAAGTATTATTTTCCTAAAAAAATACTGACATTAACTGGGCTTAACATTTTTTGAGCCCAGCAACTCAACACTTTGAGGAAGAAAAAATAGCAATAAATAAATGGTGTTTGTTAGAATGTAGAACAAATTCATTTCATTTTATTTTGTTTTATAATGGGAGAAATTTAAGGATATTATTATCTCTGGGGAAAAACAAATAAATTTATAAGAAAGTTGAAAATTACCTGATAATGCAAAGTTTAAGAACCAGATTGGCACCATAATAAGGGTGCATAGTGCCATTTGGCAATTTGAATTTAGGGTATTTCATGGGAAAATAATTACCTACATGATCAAGAATTTCACCATGCACTTCACAGTTACAAACCCAAAGTTGTCTCTAGCTAGAGGTCAGAGTGACAGCTATAACCCACTCTTCACATAACTCTCAGAAGAATGAAGACTAGGACACAGGCAAAATTATTTAAATGTTTATCATATGAAGAAGGCCAAGCAATTAAATACCAAATAAGAATTGATTGTCATAATCCTATCTTCCTTAAAAATTTCTCTCCAGTTAGACATCAGCATCTGCCTCATTCCTTGAAAACATCTCTTCCAGAGACATTTGGAATTGATGAGTTCTTTTTTCAAAGCTGACTCTCCTTATTTCTCAAGTCCACCTAGTAGTGAGCTCTCTCTTGATAACTATATGTTAGAAGGGAGAAGGCTAACTTCTGCTACCAAACCAGCAAATCAGCACTACCTGCACATGTGTTTGTTTGTATGTGTTTCAATTCTTAAGGTGAAAAGACCACTTAAGTATAAAAATTAAAATGGGTTCTTGTTTTCAGAAACATTCATATATAATTATTTGATCAATCAAGGCTATTAAAAAATAATATGATTCTCATTGAATTTATGAAACATTTTAAAACAACTTGATTGCTACCTAATTTGAACTTAAATACTTGCACACTTAACCTTTTTTAAAAATTTTATTGAAATATAGTTGATTTACAACATTGTGTTAATTTCTGGTCACGGCAAAGTGACTCAGTTATACATATATATTATTCAGGATATTGAATATGTTCCATATGTTATACAGTTGGATCTTGTTATTTATCCCTCCTATATGTAACAGTTTACATCTGTAAACTGAAGCTCCCAGTACTTTCCTCCTCCACCCCCACTCCACTTGGCAAACATAAGTCTGTCCTCTTTGTGCTGCTGCTGCTGCTGCTAAGTCACATCAGTCGTGTCTGACTCTGTATGACCCCATAGATGGCAGCCCACCAGATTCCCCCGTCCCTGGGATTCTCCAGACAAGAACACTGGAGTGAGTTGCCATTTCCTTCTCCAATGCGTGAAAGTGAAGTCACTCAGTTGTGTCCAACTCTTTGTGACCCCATGCACTGCAGCCCACCAGGCTCCTCTGTCCATGGAATTTTCCAGGCAAGAGTACTGGAGTGAGTTGCCATTGCCTTCTCCCTTTGTCTGTGAGTCTGTTTCTATTTCATAGATATGTTCATTTGAGTTGTATTTTAGATTCCGTATGTAAGTGATATCATGTGGTATTTGTCTATCTCTTTCTGATTACTTCACTTAGTATAATAATCTCTAGGTACCTCCACGCTGTTACAAATAGCATCATTTAATTATTTCTAATGGCCAGGTAATATTCCACTGTGCATACTGACCATATATTCTTTACCCATTCATCTGCCAAAGGACATTTAGGTTGTTTCCATGTCCTGGTTATTGTAAGTAGTACTGCTATGAGCAGTACACGCATGCATCTTTTAATTATAGCTTTGTCTGGGTATATGCCTAGGAATGGAATTGCTAGATCATATTGTCACAATATTTTTACCTTTTGGAGAAACCTCTATACTGTAGCTGTACCAGTTTACATTCCCACCAATAGTGCAAGAGAATTCTGTTTGTTCCATACTCTCTCTAGCATTTATTATTTGTAGACTAGGGTGGTACCATATTGTAGTTTTGATTTTGTCTTTCTCTAATAATAAAGGAGGAAAGGAAAGATATATCAGTTTGAATGCAGAGTTCCAAATGTAGCAAGGAGAGATAAGAAAGCCTTCCTCAGCGATCAATACAAAGAAATAGAGGAAAACAATAGAATAGGAAAGAATCGAGATCTCTTAAAGAAAATTAGAGATACAAAGGGAATATTTCATGCAAAGATGGGCATAAAAAGGAAAGAAATGGTATGGACCTAACAGAAGCAGAAGATATTAAGAAGATAAGGCAAGAATACACAGAAGAATGGTACAAAAAAAATTTCATGACCCAGTTAATCAGGATGGTGTGATCACTCACCTAAGCCAGACATCCTGAAATGTGAAGTCAAGTGGGCCTTAGGAAGCATTACTACAAAGCTAATGAAGGTCATGGAACCCCAGTTGAGCTGTTTCAAATCCTAAAAGATGATGCTGTGAAAGTGCTGCACTCAATATGACAGCAAATTTGGAAACTCAGCAGTGGTCACAGGACTGGGAAAGGGCAGTTTTCATTCCAATCTCAAAGAAAGGCAATGCCAAAGAATGCTAAAACTACTGCACAGTTCCACTCATCTACTGCAGATGGTGACTGCAGCCATGAAATTAAAAGATGCTTACACCTTGGAAGGAATGTTATGACCAACCTAGATAGCAAATTCAAAAGCAGAGACATTATTTTACCAACAAAGGTCCGTTTAGTAAAGGCTATGGTTTTTCCAGTAGTCATGTATGGATGTGAGAGTTGGACTGTGAAGAAAGCTGAGTGACAAAGAATTGATGCTTTTGAACTGTAGTGTTGGAGAAAACTCTTGAAAGTCCCTTGGCCTGAGATCCAGCCAGTCCATTCTAAAGGAGATCAGTCCTGGGTGTTCTTTGGAAGGACTGATGCTAAAGCTAAAACTCCAGTACTTTGGCCACCTCATGCAAAGAGTTGACTCATTGGAAAAGACTTTGATGCTGGGAGGGATTGGGCCAGGAGGAAAAGGGGATGACAGAGGATGAGATGGCTGGATGGCATCACTGACTTGATGGACATGAGTTTGAGTGAACTCTGTAAGTTGAGTGAACAGGGAAGCCAGGCGTGGCGTGCTGCAATTTATGGGGTCACAAAGAGTCGGACACAACTGAGCGACTGAACTGAATTAAACTGAACTGAATTGAACATGCTAGTAAAGTAATGCTCAAAATTCTCTAAGCCAGGCTTCAGCAATATGTGAACTGTGAAATTCCAGATGTTCAAGCTGTTTTTAGAAAAGGCAGACAACCAGAGACCAAATTGCAAACATCCTATGGATCATCGAAAAAGCAAGAGAGTTCCAGAAAAACATCTACTTCTGTTTTATTGATATGCCAAAGCCTTTGACTGTGTGGATCACAGTAAACTGGAAAATTCTGAAAGAAATGGGAATACCAGACCATCTGACCTGCCTCTTGAGAAACCTGTATGCAGGTCAGGAGGCAACAGTGGGAACTGGACATGGAACAACAGACTGGTTCCAAATAGGAAAAGGAGTACATCAAGGCTGTATATTGTCACCCTATTTATTTAACTTCTATGCAGAGTACATCATGAGAAATGCTGGGCTAGATGAAGCACAAGCTGGAATCAAGATTGCCAGGAGAAATATCAGTAACCTCAGATATGCAGATGACACCACCCTTATGGCAGAAAGTGAAGAAGAAATAAGAATTTCTTGATGAAAGTGAAAGAGGAGAGTGAAAAACCATTCTAACCATGATACAAGTGTAAGCTAATATTACAATGGTAATTATTTTACAATATAGAAGTGTATCAAATCAGCAGCATAAACATACATAATGTATCAATTATATTTCATTAAAACTGGAAAAAAATGGGTGCTTACCTCATAGTGTTGTTTCAGGATTAATAGACTGCTTGTTATAGTGCCCAGAATATACTAAGCATTCATAATAACTCTCGTTTTTGCAATGACATGACGACTGGGAGTTGAAAAGCATTAATATTAACTGAGAGAGTGATAAAACAGGCCTATAGGAAAGTACATCAAAAATAGACAGTGGTGAAAAGAGAACATAATGCCCTGGTCTCTTGATGAAATGCCATATATTGGAAGAATATTATGTTAACTGTCTTTTTCTTTTTCTCATTTCTTGGGTATATGGAATAAGGAATATGCTTCCATGGAAAGGAGTGTGGTGGAACATGGTATCATGGTAATTGCATTACAAAGTTTATGAGGACATAACAGGGGGTGAATTTGGGAGGAGAATCACTTTCAGTATTCCACTCTAAACACAATTATGGGGAGGGTCTGAGGCACAGTTGTTAAACTGATGACATTATGCCTGGATGAAACATTGAATTATAAGGTCTTTTTTTATTTTGTAGCCACGTCTCAATAATATATGGAAGAACATGGACAATTTAAAATTTTTCAATGATCTATATCTTTAGTCACTCATTTGCTTCTTTGAGCTGCCTAATAGATTGACTGTATTCTTTGTAGCCAAAGATGGAAAAGCTCTATACAGTCAACAAAAACAAGACCAGGAGCTGACTGTGGCCCAGATCATGAACTCCTTATTGCCAAATTCAGACTTAAATTGAAGAAAGTAGGAAAAACCACTAGACCATTCAGGTATGACCTAAATCATATCCCTTATGATTATACAGTGGAAGTGAGAAATAAATTTAAGGGCCTAGATCTGATAGATAGAGTGCCTGATGAACTATAGACAGAGATTCATGACATTGTACAGGAGACAGGGATCAAGACCATCCCCATGGAAAAGCAATGCAAAAAAGCAAAATGGCTGCCTGGGGAGGCCTTACAAATAGCTGTGAAAAGAAGAGAAGAGAAAAGCAAAAGAGAAAAGGGAAGATACAAGGATCTCAATGCAGAGTTCCAAAGAATAGCAAGGAGAGACAAGAAAGAATTCCTCAGCAATCAATGCAAAGAAATAGAAGAAAACAACAGAATGGGAAACACTAGAGATCTTGTCAAGAAAGTTAGAGACACCAAGGAAACATTTAATGGAAAGACTGGCTCAATAAAGGACAGAAATGGTGTGGACTTAACAGAAGCA